>APFE031187926.1:0-33239 GCA_000404065.3 Pinus taeda
CATTACCACAGTAGAGTAACTCTCTTAGAGTAGATTTACCTTTCTTCCATCAAATAATAAAGCTTCTTCTGACTCCATAAAAGTCTGCCTTGGAACCCCAGTGGTCTCTAGCTAGCTGAATAGTGACAATAGGCAGAACCATCACTTTTACTTTTGCATACAGAACTGTCACCTCCAAGTTTGTACGAAACCTGAGGTTGATAAGTAAAGTTGGTAGCCTAGGAGTTGCAACATCCTTGCTCCAATACTGGTACTCATCACTTTTTGGCACCATTGTCAGGGAGGTGTTTGAGTAGAATGTGATCACTGCTTTATTTCCTTCTATTTCTTGTCTTCAATATTCTACCATTAGTTTATTTCTACAAAAATAATCTAGTTGTGTTGGGTGCGGGATCCCCCAAGGTAGGTTTTAGGGCTTAGAGCCCAAGTTTCGCCTAAGCCCAATGAAAAGGCTCCGCGATTTGTGGGCATGGAGCACAGATATTATAAATGAGTCAAAGGGTTATTCACCCTCATTTTTTTTTATCTAATGTTAGCTTGATAGATCTACCCATGGTCCGCGGACCATGGGATTGTATAAATAGAGCGAGGCTCTAAGTTGTAAAAAATATCTTATAGAAACTAAGTGTGGATGAAGATGAAGCAATGAGTTTGAGTCAAAGTGTAATGTCATGTCTTTGGGTCGTAGAGTAGGGGATGGCTCTGCAGCTGAGTACGCAGAGGCCTAGTAGTTTGCAACTGAGTGCAAGAACCCCCGCAACTAAGTGCGCAGGGTGAGTCGAGTCTGTAATCGATTGAATAAATAATAAAGAGAAGTTTCTTATCAGTTTGTGTTTCTTTTTCTTATTTTATGCCTTGAAGTATATTGGGTATGAATTGCAAGTTTACTATTTAATTTCTGCATGAACTTATATGAACATGTTGAATAAACAAATATAAGATAAGTATCTTTTTAAGCGAAGCTAACTAACAATTATAAGAGAATAAGTAAGATCCATGGTGTAACTTAGCGAATTAGCACCGATTGTTGCCTTAGCAGTGTGAAAGCACCACAGTCCATGGTTAGGGTTACGTGAAGATAATTATAACAAATCACGAAGGTATCACAGGTCAAAAGAGCGTGAAAAGTAACCTACATGAATCTAGTTCACAGTTGGACCAAAGTGACACCTCAGACATCTCAAGGGTGTGGAAAATTGGTTCCAACATCCCCCTATACTGCTTTGAGTGAGACCTCAGTCCACACTCCATGAGCTATTGCTGAAAGGGCCAGTAGTACATGGATTTGTTTAGTTAACTAACTTTGAACCTGGGTCAGGCCCCAACAAGCCAACAAATGGTTCCATTGTCGGAACCAGAATTTGCATAGAGATGTCTGATGTTGCATCAATTGAATCCAACTAAGAAGGATATTGAAGGGTGGTTGGACAGGAAAATTCACAAATTGCAGCACAGGAAAACAAGAACCCGTGACTATCAAAGGAAAATTGATTAGACTGCTACTTGTACACAGAGATCCATGAAATTTTCTTCGTGTTGTTCCCCATTGAGCTGTAGGAGTGGATTGCAAATCTAGCAGATAGCCAAGGAAGGAAAAAGCTCGACAGACCTATTATGTTGACCCCAAAGTTGGTGCACAGATTGGAAGCATCAGAGGATAAGATCACGTGCATTGTTGATCACTAGCTTAATTGGATTATAGGATGATTCACTACTAAGTTTGCGATATATACTTTGGTCAACTATAGCGACATAGAGTGACGCTTTCTCAAAGGAACACAACGTAAGTACATAAATTCTATGAACTCTTGTATTAAAATGCTACTGTGCGAAAATAAGATTATGCAGTTACATTGATGTTTGGGGCTACACAAAGTGGGAGAATTTACAGAAATGAAGGAAGTGCGGAACTAAAGACTAGACCCTTGATTTCACCTCCACGAGGGGACAAGAATGAGCTCGCGAAGGTATCTCCGTGAAGTGCGATCAATTTGATAAGATAGAGGATTCCGCACATACCACCCCCACCCAGACCACCGCCAGTTTCATTGTCATCACCTCCATCTTCGCCCATACCACCTCTACCACCACCGCGTTTTAATGTGGCGAGCTCAATAAAGTTTCCTGTGTTCAAGGGAGTGGGAAATGAAGATCTGGACTATTTTTAGTTGATTGTAAAAGCTGCATGGGAAGCACAAGGAGTTACAGATGATGCTATCAATAAAGCAACATTGGTTAGCACTCTGTAGGATCACGCGCTGACCTATTACATCAATCACTCAAGTGATAATCTAAATGCGGGAATCGCAGTTATCCAAGCTGCACTAACTAGGGAGTTCACTAGGCCAAAGTCAGAAGTGCAATCGATCATTGGGTTCTAAGAGATCATGACGCTACCAGGTGATACCCCTTGGGAGCTTAATCAAAGGCTAAAGTGCACAATGCGCGAAGCTAACATGACTTTGACAGATGGGCAACACTGCAAATGGTTCTTAGCATCACTATTACCGCACTTGAGGAACACGTTGTTGCAACAAAGATTAAAAACTCAGGAAGAAGCTTTAGATATCGTGATGAGCTTGTATGAGACCCAAATATATGATCCTAACTTGGGAGTTCAGCAGAGACACCCACAGTTGAAAAACTTATGCCTCGAGATGCAGAGTCTGAAACAGGATAGAACAATCTAACCAGAAGTGCATGAGGAGGTGTGGTGTGTGAAATGCATGGGTCAGGGTCATGATAAACACCATTGTCTGGTATTCACAAATTACCTCGCAAGAGGGGGACCGTTGCTGTTAAGACCGGAAGCAAGCAGGACCAAGCATAGCACCTGCTCTATCGTGTGTGATTTTTCAAATAGGAGGAAAGCATGCTACAAACAACTGCCATTTATTGAAAAAGTACACAAATAACTCACAAAAGTTGTTTTGTAATTTCTATAGATCGGTGGGAGACGATGAGTGCACATGTAGAAGTTATGAGCTAATGATGGATAGAACTCCTACCTATATAGTTCATGCTGAAACATGATCCCTAGACCAAGGCGCAAGGATGGCGTGAACCAGATTCTTGGGGCGCGGACGAGGCCGAGGTGGAGGAGGACCTAGGAGAGATCACAGATAATTGATATGCTACAATTGTAGGGGGCAGGGCATTATGCCTATGATTGTACGAATCCAACATGTCCATCATGTTTGTATTGTACCTTATTTGATCATGAGACAGAAGATTGTCCTACGCTAATAGCTAGGATACACGACAAGGGAGCACTACAACCTCCCTGACTCAAAACCTACAAATGATTAGGTCTGAGCCATGCAAGGAACAACCTAATGTGAATATTGTGCTCTGAAGTGGAATTATGACAAGAGATGATAAAGGAAAATGGCTTGAAGAAAGTACTTGGGTTTGCAAGGCTCCAGCCAAGGAAGTAGAGTTTGATTTGGAGCATGCTCGAGAAACTTTTATGGAAGCTAAGAAGAGCTTCACTGATGCCTCCACTTCAGCAAGAAAAGAGAGACCGGAGATGGAAATGGACCCATCGATGCTCACGATGTTCTTGGAAACATGTATGAAGCTACTGCACGATAGTAGGAAGGTAAAGGGATTATAGGAACTCATTAACAGATGTGGTGGGACTACAATAGGAGAACCGCGTGTAGTCTAGAAGATCAAAAGGAATAAGACCAGAATAGGAAGCGAAATGAGGTTAACCACATAGACTGGGGAATATGAGATGGGCCAAGTAATTCTAGATTTAGGATCAGACGTGAACCTCTTGTCAAAGTATATGTGGGAGCACATGGGGAGGTTTATGCTGCAGTGGTCTCCTATCCAGTTGCCCATGGCAAACCAACAGAAGATAATACCCCTGGGGTGATTGCAGGGAATCACAGTGGATATTGAAGGGCAAGTGCACTAGCCAACTTTGAGGTGATAGAGATTGTTGATGACAAAAATACCTACCCTACACCCTTAGGAATCGATTGGGCCACTGAAATGAATGGGGTGATTCACCTGAAGAAGCGAAAGATGATTTTTGAAAATAAGTCTCTGCATGTAGTGATATCTTTAGAAACTGCTAAGGGATGACGCTATAATGAGCCATTGCGTGACTATGAAAGCAACAATGACTTAGACTGCATCTACAAGATAACTGATGAGAACAAGACTGGGTAAATCCCACTGTAGATGGATGATTTTCATAAGAGCGTGAAAGCTCCTGTACTTCATATTTGGTTGAGGAGATAGAGTGATGGTAGAATAGGTTGTATGAGGTAACCACACTTAACTATAATATGATGATAAGATCACTACGATGCATATCTATGGAAATGAGATATTTTCCTACTTACGATGGATTAGGTGAGGTAGATGATTTCTTGGATAGATTTGACGGAGAAGTGCCAAAGAAGCAGCATTTCGAAGCCTTGAATTGGGTACTGCGCGCTACGCCCGCGAGATGGTGGGGTACACACAAAGGAAACTTTGATTACTGGCATGCATGTAGTAGGATGATGCGCACACGGTTTGGGAGACATATACAGCGGTCGGCTAATAGATACCATGACCAAGATGGTCCGCGCGCGCATATGTCCAAGTGGGTACAGGCATATGGTAAACAACCTGTGTGGATGCACATGAACTTCGCTAGGGGAAATACGGTCAATAAATATGTGTGTGGGGGGGCAATGCACGACCAGCTCCTCAAGTTGGAACAACAAAGTGTGGAAAGAACAAGCGCACAAATGAGTATCCATGTGGAAGCCTTTAATGAAGTATGAAAAGCATTGAACAAGGTATGTAATGCGCATCGAAGTGCTTGTGACCTGTGCGTACTAGCAGTACTATGGTCTTATAGGGCGACATGCAAGAAACTAATGGGAAAGATGCCTTCTAGGCTAGTTTATGAAGTGAACGATGAATTACCGATGATGTAAATCATGCCTAATCCACACATAGCAACACCTGCGGATAGGATGGATCATGGAGCCTTGAAAGAAAGGATCACATAGTTAGAAGCAGAAGAATGCTTGGGACCTGATGAAGAGATCCAACAGGGTAGTCTTAGGCTCCAAGGACTCATGAATGAAAAAGTTCATTTAAGGGAGAAAAACACCATGGAAAAAGAAGAATTCAAGAAGTTGGAGGAAGGGATGAGAAAGGATTTTTCTAATAAGAATATTGTGGTGATAAAATAGGATTCGCACGATTACGTTGATAAATTTAGAGACTACTACCAAGAATTGATCAGTTTGATGCCTTGGATTGGACCACGTATTACTAAGAGAATCATAGAATATCACATGATGCAAACGGAAAAATGCATGATACCAGTAGTGAAGTTAAAAGACGAACTCTTTCTAGGAAGAGTAAACGATAGTCGATCAAAGAGATATACAGGGGGTGTGGCCACCTGACTCGCCATGGGAAACACAGTGTTAGCACTCCAGGGAGTTGAAAGGAGGCATGGGACTATATACTACTCTACCCAGGAGTTGTAAAACAATAGGGCTGCATGCAGGAGTGAAGTGTCACAAGGTCCGCGACAATGCAAGGGTAGCTGCATTGCCGCGTGGGTTGGCTGGAAAGTGACCTTTATAGTCACTATTCAAGATGTGATGCTTGGTTTGAGACCAAATGGAGCAGGTGAAAAGAATTTAAGGCAAGATTTATAGGCATGATTTGGGAAAATCTACCGCTAAGGGAGCATTAATGGACTAGATTTGGGGGGAACGATCGAATCGAATTCAAAAGGCTCTATAAATTACAAAGGGCTGCCCAACAAACAACACTTGGCCATTCGAGAATTGCGCTGTCAATTATTCTGAGCCGAGACCTGTTTAACTTATTGCGAGCGTTTTTTGAGCACCCGGTTGAGCAGTTGAGAGAATTCTAGACAAAGATAATGGCAGTGTCTGAAGAAGCCAGGGAAATCATAGAAATGACCATCGAAGAAGCCGCGTAGGCCATGACAATAGAAGATGCCCCTGAGAGTGCCAGGATAGTTGCAGAAATCCCTAAATCACTGCACACATTGAGATGAAGAAAGATAAACAACCCATGATTCAGGTGCACGTGTCCCTCAAAACTCGCTACAAACTAAACTGACCATGGAAGAAAAAGGGAAAGTGATTAACCTGGAAACCGATGAGGAGGAAGAAGACCTTGAGGACATCATAATAGAAGAGGATGAGAGTGAAGACATGGAGAAAGAAACTGAGGGCATGGCCCTTCTAACCAGGCTAATTGCATATGTCCCTCCATAGAAGGGGAAGGCAAAGTTTCCCAAGGACCTTGATGACAATAAAAGCCCTTTGTAGACTCTGATGTTACCTGACGATATCATCTTCGAAGGAGCGCACTTGGGAAGGTTGCCGAGTTTAAAATTCGAAGACTGGGATCTTGCTAACCACGAGAAATTCCCTTACTTAGCAACCATGCACCTCATGAAGCCAAATAAACACACCGCAGTGGGAGTCATAAAATTGGATCTGTGCAAATGGTTGCATGGAGTCGAAAAGGCAGGGTTGTTGAACCTGCTTTGGGTGTCACATTACCATCGCGCCCCAGTGACTATCTTTGTCATTAGGTAACTACTCTACCTGGTGCATGGTTGTTGTTTGTGATTGGAGGAGCCCATCCCCATCATGGACCACTTGATCCATTGAATTACCTAGCTCTCTTGTAAAGGAGAAGACCCAACAGACATTTCAGAAGGTAAAAGTAGTGATTTGGCCATCGCGGAGACAATAAAAAAGAAGTATTAGCTGGAGAAGAAAAAGAGGGGCTACACGATCTCCAGTATCAGTAACAAAGTAGTCATAGTTTTGATTTATATACTGGAAGGTAAGGTCATGCAGAAGTGCCGCGCGGATGAGGTACCGTGCCAGTAGTAGCACTTTCCAAGTAGTGCAAAGAGGGGGTCCAATTTAACTGGGTTGAATACTTGTGCAAGGAGTTCCTAAAAAATTGGTGCGAGGCATAGGAATAGGGAAAAACCTTCCGCTATGCGTGGCTTCTAATATCCATAGTGTTTGTGGCTAGGGAATTACTACAAGACAACCAATTCCCCAAAATTGTGTGGGATCTCCCAGAGGCCACGAAGTACGCTTCGCTATGGGTCACTAAAGACGTGCACAGGATCTGAGACAATAAAATATTCTAGGTGTTCATGGAGATGAACCTCAGAATGGGGATCAACCACAAGCCATGGCTATCACCCACTGTCTATAATAGCTTGCAAAGCTTCGCGGAGTTCAAGGCGGACTTCCATCACATCTACATTAGGGCATGCAAATACCCCATGAAGAAGTGGAATGAACTACCATACATGGCCATGGATGATGTTATCTTTGATGTACTTGAGGCATGGCTGCTAGAGTGGTGCTCCCAACATCTCCACGGTGGAAGCAAACAAGTCTTCTACACAGAAAAAGAAGGAAAGAGGCAACAGCAGCAAAGGAGCAAGAGGTGCAGGATGCTATGAAGGCAGCAACAGAACAACAGAAGGTCACAGTAGAAGTGCAGACGACAGCAGAAAAAGAGCATGAGGGTTGGAATTCATTGTCTCTTGAGCACGAACAGGAGTTCGACACAGAGACATAGGAGGGTGGGATAGAACCGCAAATAATGTCGACACAGTTAAAGCGCTAGCACCTGCGAGAGTAGGTAGGGTCGTGAACGAAGTCAAAAGTGTCCAAGACTTCTTACGAACCGATCACACTCACTAAGGGATATCTACATGACATAGGGGAGATAGCGCACGATGTCACGACAGAGGCCCTCCAACAGTTCATGGAGGAGAATAAAACTATTTTTGGGGCCCTCCGAGCACAGGTTCAGGAGTTGCAGGTGCACACTCCTCAGGCTGGTACTCTCTTGACTAGCCTTGCAGTATGAATGACAGCAGTTGAGGAGATGTTATGTGCTCGCACGACCAACATGTTAGTGTTGCCAGAGTAGGAACTGGTTACAAAAAATGAGGCTGACAGGCCTAGGTT
Organism: Pinus taeda; assembly: GCA_000404065.3. Classification (NCBI taxonomy): domain Eukaryota; kingdom Viridiplantae; phylum Streptophyta; class Pinopsida; order Pinales; family Pinaceae; genus Pinus; species Pinus taeda. Next base: position 8,007 of record APFE031187926.1, read on the forward strand.
CAGTGTGCTAAAGGGGATAGGAATCAACATGGTTGTGCTCCCTCGAAAGACGCTCTATGTTCTGTAGGAAAAAGTTACCTCAGAACTACAGGCTAGGGAGAGCCATGCACTGTAGGTTTTGAGTGAGCAAAGGATCAACATGGAGCAATTGAGCTTGTAATGCGATGAGGTCATGTCCTAGAATAGGGAGATTGTGTAGGTACTTGAAGAAGCCTACTAGATAGTCCCTAAGTTTGCCATCCCAACCAAGGCGCCAGCTGAGGCGCACATCTAGAGGTTATCAGAAAGGGTGTACGAATCGCGAGAAGAGATGGCCAAGGTTTAGCTAGAGTTAAACCTCTAGATAGGAGAGCTGTGGTTGAAGGCACAACCTTCAACTCCTCCAGAGGTGAGGGAACAACACACCAGTGCCATCACAGCGGGCATTGAAGAGATCAATAGTGCAGTGAAGGACTGTAACAAAATGTTGGAAGAGTCGTTTGAGGTTCTCACTGCTCTACAGGAGGACCCAAACATATAGAACTTAGAGAAATAGGCGTGTGAGCTACAACAACAGTATGACGACATAAAATGGACCACATAGATGGTGGCCCTTACATAGAGGCTTGCATGGATGCAACAGGCCAAGGCATTTAAGGAGTAGGTAGACATGGCACGACACAAAGAAGCTATTTTGAAGGTGTGTGTCTAACCATGGATTGATAAGGCCTTCATCATCACAATAATAATTAAAGGCAAGCTCATGTAGATGTAAGGGATGTAAGTGAAAATGCAATAAAGTAGTTCTACAATTTCCAAATAGCGCATCCATGAGATACAATGGGAATAGACTCAGTGCGCTGCCGACCTCACAGCGGTCCATGTAGAATTGAGAGGTCTCCGCACGAAGATCTCCACACCAACCGAGTGACTTGAGGGAAAGTCATGATTTTTATGTTGGGGGCCTTTTGGGCTCGGGATCCCCCAAGCCAGGTTTTGGGGCTTAGAGCCCAAGTTTTGACTAAGTCCAATGGGAAGATTCCGCAATTTGTGGGCATGGAGCACGAATATTGTAAATGAGACAGAGGGTTGTCTGCCCTCATTTTTATTATGTAATGTCAGCTTGAGAGATCTACCCATGATCTACAAACCATGGGATTGTATAAATAGAGTGAGGCTCTAAGTTGTAAAATATATCTTATAGAAACTAAGTGCGGATGAAGATGAAGCATTGAGTCTGAGTCGAAGTGTAAAGTCATGTTTTCGGGTCATAGAGTAAGGGAAGGATCTGCAGCTGAGTGCAGAGGCCTAGTAGTCCGCAGCTGAGTGCGCGGACCCCTACAACTGAGTGTGCAGGGTGAGTCAAGTCTGTAACCGATTGAAGAAATAATAAAGAGAAGATTCTTATCATTTTGTGTATCTTTTTCTTGTTTTATGCATTGAAGTATATTGGGTATGAATTGCAATTTTACTGTTTAAGTGTTCTGTGAACTTATATGAACATGTTGAATAAACAAATATAAGATAACTATCTCTTTAGGTGAAGCTAACTAATAGTTATAAGAAGATAAGTATGATCCATGGTATAACTTGGGGAACTAGCACCGCTTGTTGGCTTAGCAATGCGAAAGCACTACAGTCCTTTGTTATGGATGCACAAAGATAATTATAAAAAATTGTAAAGGTATCGTAGGTCAGAAGAGTGCGCAAAGTAACCTATGTGAATCTATTTCACTTGGACTAAAGTGACACCTCAAACATCTCAAGGGTGGGGAAACTTGGTTCCAGGATCCCCTCATACTACTTTCGGTGAGACCTCAATCCGGATTCCGCGAACTGTTGCCGAAAGGGCTAGTAGTAGAGGGATTTGTTTGGATAATTAACTCTTAACCTAGGTGAGGCCCCAACAAACCAATAAGTTGTTTCCTTTATTTCATTTTGTGTTATTTGATTTCCTTTCCATTTTGAAAGTAAGATCTCAATTTAACAAGTAGGTTTTTTATTCTGTCAAATATCTTCATTCAATCAGAAATTTCAATTCCACAAGTACTTTCCAAGTTTAAAAATATACAAAACCAAACCAAAAATATTTCCTTTCATGCCTCATAGGAATAAGGATAAGTTAGGGAAATTTTTTCCAAATACCCTCACTACATCCAATAGGCAACCTTCTCTCTTCTTCGATGAGCAACCTGGCATATTTGAAGAACCTATAGGGGAAGAAGAAGAAGAGGAACCCATTCCTATTAAACCAATGGCTGAAAACTAAAATGGCAGAGAGAATAGAGAGAGAGTTGAGGGTTCCTTCCCCATTAGGGAAACCAATGGGGACACTAAGATGAAAAATATAAGCCCCTCTACCCTACCTCATTTCCATGGCCTGATCACAGAGGGCCCCAACACTTTCCTGTTTGAGTTCGTTGTTATATGATGAACCTATGATTATATAGATGATGAGCAAAAGTTAAAACTATTTCCATCTACCCTCAAGGATGAATCATTGCGTTGATTCATGGGTTTATCTGTAGATAGCATCACAACTTGGGCTCAGATGTAGCAGTCCTTTAACAACAAATATCGAGACCACTATCAGTCAAAGGATACTAAAGAAGAAATTTTCACGATGACCATAGGCAATGATGAAGCCTTAAAGGGTTACAAAGAAAGATTCTAGCTTAATTACAAAAGGGTCAAGTACACACTTGACCTTGAGTCACTAAAGTTGGTCCTACTTAGGGGAGTAAGAGAATATCTTCTAGATACTTCACATTTGTTAGCAAGAGGAGATATCTACCCATTACCCTATGAGGATATCAATATTGTCTTTAGAAACCATTCTAAGGCAGACAGAAAAAAGGGTAGGGGTAGTCAACCTATGGCCAGTACATCATCTTCCAACTCATCCATCAAGGGTGAAATTGGGAACATGCAGGAAGATTTCAAAAGCGATATGTTGCAAACCCTTGCCTTGCAAATGGAAACCATGAACATTAAGAGGAATCAGGAGGAAGAAGAGAGGGCCTAGGCTATTTTTTATCCTAGATGCACTAGGAGGCATCCTAGGAATGAATGTTCATTGAACTCTATTGAAATTTTCTCGGTATGTGAAGAAAACCACTCCACAGACAAGTGCCCTTGTTTACTTGGACTCAAAGTTGTATATCAAGGAGCTGAAGGGGTCACTGAGAAGCTTTTCTACATTAACCGAAGGAGACCTCATGGGCCTAGACCATACTAGCAGGGCATGCAAGGGTCATCCCATGCATATTACAACCCCAACCAAACCATAGCCATATCTTCTTGGGGAACTCCTCGTCATACTTCTTGGTCTACACACCCTCCTTGGTCCTATACATCTCAGTATCACTCCCAGCTAGCCAACCATACATTTCAACGTTATGTTCCACGAAAACCTCAGTTGGATACACCACTCCAAGGGTGGAGGCCCCAATACAACAGTGCTCTAAATATATTGCCTCCATCACCTGCACAACCACAACTCCTACACTCTGCTCCACCCAAGAAACCCCAAATGCCTACCTAGCCAAATCCGAACATGAACAATGGGCTGGCTCAACAACCATACAGTGGAGAGACATCATATCCAACTTATGTTATGGAGATCCAGGAGATTAACCTGAGATCTGGGAGAGTTCTCGCAGATAACCAACCTCCACCTCCACCTAGGGAGTTTGAGGAAGAAATAGAGGAAAGAAACCTTAAAGTAAATATACCCTTCCCTGAGAGATTAGCCCAACCACTCTAGCCTACCCTAGAAGAGACTGAACTTTTGGGAGAATTGAAAAATATATGTGTAAATATCCCACTTCTCTAGGCAATAAAATATGTTCCCATTTACAATAAGTTGATTAAGGAGAAGTGCTTCAAGCATCCAGGGAGATGAAAAATGGATGCCCCTATCCTTAATGTCATTAGGCAGCTGTCTGACTTAATGTTGGGGCAGGTAATTTGTCCAAAATATTTAGAACCTGGAAGCCCTGTAGTAGATGTGAACATTAATGGCACCATTGTCCCACACAGTCTGATCGATCTTGGGGCTGCCATTAATGTGATGACCAAAGACACCATTCTCAAGCTCAACCTCCAAGGTTCATTGAGGAAGACCACAACAGTTCTGCAACTTGCATACTATTCCACAGTAGCCCTTGAGGGAATTGTGGAAGATGTGATGGTCTCCATTGACTCTTGGGAGTACCTTGCAGATTTCCTAGTTCTCTAGCCAATGGCTAAGCTTACTGGTTACCCTCTCATCATTGGAAGGCCATGGTTTCCCACTGTCGATGCTTACATTAGTTGCAGAGCTGGGAATATGACCATCAAGAATGGGCATATGTCCAAGAATTTAGTGCTATACCCTCATGCTCAACCTTCTCTAGAGCATGACTTATCTTTATATTTGGAGGAGGAGGAAGAAGACAAAGTTTATTCTGCCCAACTTTATGCTTTAGAAGCAACCATGGGAGGAGGACAACAAGATGAGGATGACTTGATTGAACACCTACTCTGAAGTCCAACTCCCGGTTCATTACCCTTAGAAGAAGCAGTGAAGGAAACCCAGAACAATCATCCAATTGACTTATGCTTAGCCGATTCCAACCCACTCCATGCCAAAACCATAGAATTTGGCCCAGAGAGAACCTTGAAAATCAATCCATCTCTTTCTTCTCTCAAAGAAGAGAAGCTATGCAACATGTTAAAGGAAAATTTGGAAGCCTTCGCTTGGAGTTATAAGGAAATGAAGGGAGTACAACCATTAATGTGTACTCACCACATATACATCAAAGAAGGTTGCAAGTTGGTCCAACAACGACAAGGGAGGACGAATCCAGATTTTAAAGATATAGTCAAAGAAGAACTGCAAAAACTACTAGATGCAGGATTCATTTACCCTATCTCCAATAGTGAGTGGGTCTCTCCTTTGGTGTTAGTTCCCAAGAAAAATGGTAAGTGGATAATTTGTGTCGATTACAGGGAGTTGAACAAAGCCACAAAGAAGGATCATTTTCCTTTACCTTTCATTGACCAAGTGCTAGATGGCCTGGCAAGGAAAAGGTTTTTCTCTTCCCTAGATGGATTCAGTGGGTACAACCAAATCCATATCTGCCCAGAAGATGAGCATAAGACCACCTTCACTTGTCCCTGGGGTATTTTTGCCTATAGGGTCCTTCCCTTTGGCCTATGCAATGCTCCTGCCACTTTTTAGAGAGCAGTCTTGAGTATTTTGGTTGAATTAGTCCATGATTCGGTGGATATTTATATGGATGATTTTACACCTTATGCCTGTGATTTTTAGGAAGCTCTATCTAACCTAGGCAAAGTACTACACAAATGCATTGAAATGAATGTGTCTCTCAGTCCTAAAAAATGTGAATTCTTAATGACTGCAGGGACTGTGCTAGGCCATTCAATATCTCAGGGAGGACTGCAGGTGGACCCAAACAAAATAATTATCATCCAAAGGGTCCCACCTCCTCAAAAGCAGAGAGATGTCAAAAGTTTCCTAGGGTTAGCCGGATACTAACGAAGGTTGATAAATGACTTCAACAACTTAGCCTCTCCTTTATTTGGTTTGTTGGCCAAAGACTCTGAGTTTATATGGTCAAAAAGTTGTCAAGAGGCCTTACACGTCCTCAAGGATAAATTAACCACTGCACCAATTCTCCGAGGCCCAAATTGGGCACTCCCCTTTCATATTCATGATGATGCCTCACACAAAGCCATAGGAGTAGCCCTAGGTCGAATAGATGAAAACTTGCCTTATGCTATCTATTTTATAAGTAGGAACTTATCAAAGGCTGAACTAAATTGTACAGTGACTAAAAAGGAAATCCTAGCTATTGTGCATTCATTAAACAAATTCAAACATTATATTCCAACCTATCAAACATTTTTGAATATTGACCATGCTACAATCAAATATCTAATGAACAAACCAAATGTGAATGCTCGAATTATAATATGGTTACTTTTATTACAACAGTTTGATCTAACCATTGTTGATAAGCCTGGTAAGGAAAATGTTGTTGCAGACTTTTTCTCTAGGGTAAATTTGCCTGCAGGTGAAGAAGGAATGGTGGATGACCAGTTACTGGATGAGCACTTGTTTGTTATTTCATTTCTCTATCCATGGTTGCTGATATAGCAAACTATTTGGCATCAGCATAGTTCGCACCAAGCTTGTCCTCCAAAGAAAAGATCAAGATAGTCATGAGAGCCCCCTTCACTTGGATTGGGGGAAATCCTTTCAAACTTGACCTAGATCAAATCTTGATAAGGTGTGTCAGGGAGGAGGAAGTCTTTGAAATCCTTCTGACCTGTCATGATGGGTCTTGTGGAGGTCAATTTGTAGCAAAGAGGGAAGCATTCAAAGTGTTTAAAGTAGGTTATTGTTGGCCCACTCTTCATCAGGATGTAAAAAAATACACTAGTCAGTGTGATCGGTGCTAGAGGATGGGAAGGCCTACTCCAAGAGATGAAATGCCTCTGCATCCTGAAGTGACTTTTGAACGATTTGACAAGTGGGGCATGGATTTCATTGGGCCTATTGACCCTCCTTCAAAGCAAAAACAATGCATTATTGTGTGCACTGATTATTTGACTAAGTGGGTTGAAACCAAGGCAATTAAGGCAACAACAGAAGAGAAGGTGGTTGAGTTCCTAAGGGAGAATGTATTCTACAAATTTGGGTACCCTGGAGAGCTGGTCACAAACCAAGGTAGCCAATTTACCTCCAACATGATTGAAGACTTGCTCAGCCATCACAAGATCAAGAATAGGACCTCCACTCCCTATCATCCACAAGCTAATGGGCAAGTGGAGGTGACCAACAGAGCACTGGAGGGCATCTTAATCAAAGTGGTGAGTAGTAGTGATCCAGGTGGATGTTGGTGGCCACCCACCTATCCCACTTGCACCCCAAAAACTATCTCTTTCAGTTTTTCAGTTTCCTTATTTGTAGCATTATTTACTATTTTTAGCAGTTTTTCAGGTCCTGAACTTCCAGAGTTGTTTTGAGGCCCTAAACGACTTTTTTTTGGAAACTTGGGAGCAACATGGGTCCCTAGACCGATATTTCTATTCCCAAAGTTGTAGTTCTCAGATAGATATTTCTAACGATATATTGTGTGTGTCAAATAAAGATCGTATGCCAAAGTTACGACCTCGGGAAGTTGATGTACCAATTTACCCAAACGGGGCCCACAGTTTGGCGTTTCATCTCCTAGGGTTGGTTTTTGGATGTTTAGGGTTTTCCATTGTTTCTCAGCAATAAATAGGCCTTCAAGCCTCATTGTAACACAATTCAGAGGCATGTAGCTGCCACATCTCTTCTTAGAGATAAGCTACCATTGCCATCGCTAGTTTATTCCATTTCTGTTTGTAAGCATATTTCAATATTTTACATTAATGAAATGAAGGATTATTTCCACTGAATCTCTATGTTTATGGTTATCTCTCCAATTTGTTGAATTCCTATTTAAATCTGGATCAGTGGTTTTAGAGTAGTATTATATTTCTCTGTTTTCTTTGCATGTCCCCAACGAGGTCGGGATATAAGGAGTTAGGGCTTAAACTGTTCGAACCTTTGCAAGACCAGCCTCACAAATCCCAACAGCCTCCCATGATGGATGAAAAGAAAGATGAGGATGCAGGAGATCCTATCAAAATCTTGCTCGAAGAAGCCCTCGAGCGACAAGGGAATGCGATGATGGACAACTTTACCTTGATCCTTCAACGACTACCCAGAGGCAATGCATCCGCTTCCAACAGCTATTCTAGAAACCCCACACCCTTTAAGGTACAAGTTAATTTTGAAATCTCCATCTTCGAGGGTAAAATAGATGCGGATGCCATAGATAAATGGCTAAATATACTAGAAGGGTATATTTTTGTTCATGATTTTTCCAGTCGGTAAAAGATTATTTTCACTCTTGTCAAAGAATCCCCCTGCATCAAGGACTGGTGGGAAACCTAAGGTGAGCATAAGGCTGAAAGTACAAGCTCACTATTTTCAGTCGCACCCACTTGGAATTCATTCTAGGATTCCATCAAGGAGCAATACTACCCTGTCAAAAGCTATGAGGACAAATACATAAAGTGGACCACGTTGTGGCAAGGAAGGGACCAAGATGTGCTAGAGCTCACAAACATTTTTCATACCCTTCGCACACAGTTCGGTATCAAGGACTCTGAGCTGCATTTGGTACTCAAGTACTGCAACTTCCTACACAGGTACATCCAGGACGAGATGGAGTTCCTGAAAATCTCCTCACTCGACACAGTGTACTGATACGTTGTCAAAATTGAGCAGAAGTTTAAACAAAAGAAGCGATAATTTGGATCTATGAATCCGAAGAACAAAGGAAAAAGCCAAGGTGGGGTGACCCAAGACAACCCGTCGAAGCAACAAGAAAATAACAGCACCACGAAGTGAAAGAAGGACACAGGAAGGTGGTGTGACTTCCATAAGAGCCACACTCACAACGCAAGTGAGTGTCAGACCAGGTAGTCACTAGTGGATGAGTTGAAGGCTTCCGAATCAGATGCATGTTCAGACCCTTAGTCAGAACCCGACAAGGGGAATGCTAAAGGGAAGCAAATCATTTATGCAGAGCCCAGCACCACTATTGCCACTGCCAAGGTCTAGAAGAATGAGCTTGAAGATCCAAAGGAGGGGGGCATCTTTTCCACTCACACATGTGGGTGAAGGGTTCGCCGCTACAATTCATTGTTGACATTAGGAGCCAAAAGAACCTCATTTCAGCAAAGGTAGTGAAGCGGTTGGGCCTACTGACTACACCAAATTTACAACCGTACAATATCGGGTGGCTTCACCAAGGATGATATCTCCAAGTTCGCAAATAATGCCGCCTTCCCTACAACATCAAACCCTTCACAGATGAGGTATTGTGTGATGTTGCACCTCTGGATGTTTGTGATGTATTATTAGGCCAACCATACTTGTGGAGGCGACATGTTCTGTATGAGTCAAGGCCTCACACTGTCATTATTTCTTTGTGTAATTCATTATGCAAGATACCAGAGGTAGCCCCACATACCGCCACCTCTTTGATCACTTCTAAGAAATGCAGCAAGCTCATCTCCCAGACTAGGAAATTCATTTTCTATATGGTTTGCTCCCAAATTAAGGGTAATATCGTCACCACATCCATGACCCCTGCGAAGGGTTCCTCCATGCATTAGCAGCGACAGAGTGATATGGTCATGAAAGAACACAGGAAAAACTTCTCCTCACCCATAAGGGTACCACACAAGTTTTAGCTGGGCAACAAAGTCTAGTTGCATTTGCAGAAAGAACACCTTACAAGAGCCCATCAGAAGCTCCGACCACCCCAACATGATCCTTACACCATTACCAAGGTTGTGGGAAACAATGCTTTAGAGCATGGCATTCCCCCATTTCTTCGCTTGCACCGAGTGCTCAATGTGGACCATCGTCGACCATGCTTTCCACCATTACTGGACACATCAGAGATTACATAACAACTCACTAGGGAACCAGTTCAGTAGATGCAGGAACTTAATGAAATGGGGACCATTGCTTCCTAAGGGGGGATGAATGATCTAGGTGGATGTTGGTGGAAACCCACCTATCCCACTTGGACCCCCACAACTATCTCTTTCAGTTTTTCAGTTTCCTTATTTGTAGCACAATTTACTATTTTTAGCAGTTTTTTTGTGTCCTGAACTTTCGGAGCCGTTTTGAGGCCCTAAACAACGTTTCTTTGGAAAACTAGGAGTATCATGGGTCCATGGACCTATGTTGTTCATACTAAAGTCTTAGTTCTTGGATAGATGTTTCTAACAAGATATTGTGTGCGTCAAACAGAGATCGTATGCCAAAGTTACGACCCCGAGAAGTTGATGTACCAATTTAGCCAAATGTGGCCCACAGTTTGGCGTTTCATCTCCTAGGGTTACGTTTTTGGATGTTTAGTGTTTTCCATTGTTTCTTAACAATAAATGGGCCTTCAAGCCTCATTGTAACATAGTTCAGAGGCATATAGCCGCCACATCTCTTCTTAGAGATAAGCTACCATCAACCTCGGCGGTTTATTTCCATTTCTGTTTGTAAGAATATTTTAGTATTTTGAATTAATGAAATGAAGTATTATTTCCACTTCATCTCTGTGTTTATGGTTATCTCTGTAGTTTTTTGTGTTCCTATTTGAATCCATTTCAAGCAACAGGAAGGATTGGGTAGAAAGACTAGTTGAGGCCACCTAGGCCTATAATACCACATGGAGGACCATCACTGGATTCACACACTATGAGCTGGCCTATGGGAAAAAGGACTTCTTGTCCAATCAATTTGAATATAACACATTAAGGATGGTAGCCCAACTCTGTATCTCAGTAGTTCACAGAAAGAGAGATTGTTCCAATTGAATGGTTTGGATGAATTCAAAATGCAGGCCCTCCTACATACAGAGGTAGTCCAACTTCAGAGGAAGATCTGGCATGATAAAAATATCAAGGAGAAGAAATTTCAGGAAGGAGATTGGGTGTTGCTATATGATTCTAGGTATAAAGACTTCAAGGGCAAGTTAAGGACAAGATGGCCCAAACCATATGTTGTGGAAAGATGCCACGATAATGGTTCAGTGAAAATCAAAACCATAGATGAAGAAGCCATTCCTTTGCTTGTTAATAGACATCAATTGAAATTTTACAAGAGACCTTTATCAAAACAAGAGTTTATTGATGATATCAATAAAACAGTGATGATAGTGGAGCAAGTTCCAGCTCCTCCCTCATCAAATCACTTAGAAAAATAAAAAATAATAAGGACCTAGGTGAAAACCTCGATGAGGCACCTAAGTAACATCATTGGGTTGAAAACCTCTTGAGGCAGTTCAGTGGTGACAAAAAAAAAAAAAAACAAAAAACAGAAAGAAGAAAAAGAGAATAAGAAACATCCCTAGGTGAAAACCTCTCATAGGTATCTTAGTTGTTAAAAAAAGAAAAAAAAAACATTTAATCATAAAATTTCCATTTGCAGGTGGGCAAGAAGGGCATTCAAGAAGAAAAATAGGATCCCAAGGAGACCCTTTCCACTCACATATTTATTTTTTCACTCATTACCATGCATCCCTCCATCATTTCCGTCGTTTTTCCACTCCATTTCTCCAGCTTATGAAAAGACTGTGTTTTCTACAGGATCCCCTGTATTCCTACAAAATCCCCTGAAAACCTACAGGATGATCCTGTAGGATTATAGTGACCCATAAATCCTACAGGATGCACTCGGAAGGAAAATGATGGACTTGTTAGGCCCCTAAAATTCACCCTCTTCATGATCTATCACCACACCTTGTCCACCATCATCATCCCTGCACTCACCATTCAAAAAATTAGTTTCAAGAGTTTTTTTCCAGTCTTTGAAAAAAGGAAACAGAGAGGACTAAAGATCATCACCTTAATATTCTTTGCTCTCCACAATCCCACTCCTTTCCATCCATGTCACCATCCCGATAGCCCCAGCAAGAAAAATGATTGAAGAGTTCTGAGGAAGAAGCAACTACATGAAATCCTATAGCAACCTATCCCACAAAATACCAATCACACTAGCAAAAAGTCTTCACCATGGTGATCTAGGAGCTCCAAAGCAGCAAAATTATATCTTCAAACCTAGTACCCGCAAAAACAATGAAGCCATTAGCAGACAACAAAAGGAGGAAGAAGAATGGAATGCAACAAATATACAACAGCACCTATGGTCTTTGACAACTGCAACATAGCATTGGAAACACAAGTAAGTATCCTACTCGCTTTCATATGCATCATGTAGTCAAAAAAATGTAAGGGTTACGAGATATTTGGTTTATAAGTGAAAAGGTGGCCAGTTAACTTGGCCACCTTCATTCAGTCAACACATGCACAACCAGGTGTCCTCTCACACATGGCTGTAGTCAACTCAAAGACATATAAGGAGTAGGAAAAAAAAGTGGTTAAAACTACGGATCCATAAGGTTGGAGCTGATTACGAGGAGTGGGAAATGATGAGGTGCTAGTGGGGACCAATGGTCAAAAAATGGAAACGTACCTTTGCCGCCAGCACACCACCTCACCTCGAATCACCATAAGAGAAAATAAAACATCATTCCCATGCATTCATGCATTTTACTTCCTCAAAACTCCCTCACTCAAGTCGCTCTCATACCCAGAAAAAAATTGAAAGAAATACTCCATCGTTTCACTACAGAGGAATTCCTACAGGACTGCACAAGAATTCCTACAGGAGCATGCACAGGAATTCCTACAAGATACACAAAGACTGTCTACAGGATTGGCAGAGAAGAGTTCAAAAGGGATATCATGGGAGTTGGCCACTGTAAACAATATAAGGGGGTAGTCTCTGTAATTACATCCCTTTGCAAGTAAATGAACCAAGAATCCTCTAAGTTTGAGTTTTAGCAACTATGTGAAGGAAATTACATACACAGTCATCTCTATTTTGGTTCTGCATTTGAAAAAAATGGTTCAAACCTCTCAATTTCTCCTCAAGCATAACCAGAAAGATGACAATAGGGTTTAATAGGAGAGAGCCTACCGACACTATGAGAATCCAACAACACCCCCAAGTGCTTGAAATCTTCACAAGACATAATTAGATGGGATTTTTCGAAAAATTTAGAGGGTATGATGATGAGGTGGCTCAAGAATTTTCTCTCTCCCTCACTCCACTCACCAGAATCCATGCCACTATTGTAATAATGGGCCTCACTATAGTTCTCACCCCTAAGCTTATCAGTGCAGTCACTACACTCCCCTAGGAATAACATGGAGAAAATAAGACGAAGGAGATAGTTAGATTGCCAAAAGAAAATTCTTTTTAGAAGGTGAGGAACCCACTGAGGAAAAAAATGGAGTAAGAAGGGAAAGTCTACCATATCCATGGAATGAGGTAGGCTACGAACTAATCAAATACATCTCATGTGAGGGTAGGTATAGTGTTGTCTATGGCTATCATTTCATGATCCTTGAAGAATTAAGATTTGTAGCAGAAACACCCCCTCACCAAAGGTTCAACATACCATACTTCCTACTTCAATCACTCATAGACTGAAGCATCAAATTGAAGGAGGGAAATTCCCAACAGTTATCTCACCATGGGTTTATTAGGATCCTCATAGAATATTCCCTCAAAAACCTCATAACTCCTATAACATGGTTAGTATTCATAGACATGCCAGCAGAGGATGACATCAAAGCTCTCACTTATGATGTTAGTCCTATTGTCAGTGAAGAGGAAGTAAAACAGGAAGAGGAAGATACAAAAGAAGAAAAGGATGAGATGGAAGAAGAAGGAGCTGACACAAAGGAACATGATGAAGATGAAAAAGAAGAGGAAGAAGAGAAGGATGATGATGAAGAAACAGAGGAAATTAAGGAGGAAACTGATAGAGATGATGAAGATCTATAAGAAGAAGAAGACAAGAAGGACATAGAGGAAGAAGGCAATGGAAAAGAGGGGATAGAAAACAAGGAGGAGTCACCTAGGGTGTCTCCAAAAGCCACTGAGAGAGGGGTAGCAACTTCCCTCACTACTCTTAGCACCCCAATCAAGCAAAAAGGAAAAAGGTAGAGGTAGACCTCATTATATTTCAGGACAAAAAAGAGCACAAGATTAAGATAGGGGAAGCCAAAAACATCAACCAAAATTCCTATTGTGATTGAAGACTCCCCTACACAAAATGACAGAAGGCCTTCCCATAAGTCCCCTATCACCTATGTGAGGAGGCCTACTACTAGATCAACTTCCTCGAAGGGAAAGGAAATCCTACAGGACACACAACAAAATCTACAGGAAGAAAAAATAGTGTTACAGGATACTCTGTTGAATCTACAGGAGGCACAGGAATTGGAAAGGAAGGTAGGGGAGCAACAAGAAACTAAATAGGAGGACCTAGAGGCAAAAGAACCCAACCCCCAACCTAACTTGGAATCCTATTACCGATTTATTGAAGGAGGCAGGGTTATACCTCAAAAATTTTCCATCCCACTATTCTTCGATCTTGAGAAGGAGGGCCAAAACTCACTGATGGATGCATATCACCAAATAAAAGGGGGTGGAAGACATTGGGCACATGGAAGAGAAAGTCAAGGAAATGGGTAGAGAGCTAAGTGACTTGAGGGATAGAGAAGCTATAATGAGAAATAAACTAGAGACAAAAAATTCATGGCTAAGGGGACAACTACGAGAAAGAGAGAATCAATTGGCATGTATGGCTAGTCTCTCCTTGGAAGCAATCCAATGTAGCATGCCAACTAAATCCTATGCTCTCTGCCGCAAAGAACAATGGTTGTAGTTTCAGATTAAGACCCTAGCATAGAGAGGAACCATGCCATTTCAGGACTACAGGTAGTTTATTGATCTTTGCGATCAAAGTGCACTATAAGATAGGGCCAAAATGGCTGTGTTTTATTTGCACAACATGGCCCTCACAGACATGAATGTATGGGACCCTAATGCCAAGCTAGGAGATCTACAATTAATGGCTTTAGTATCATGGATGAACCATGAGGAGTCAAGAGTTGCAGAGATGAAAAGGATATTGCAAAGAGAGAAAACTGAACCTCTTCTGATCAGATCTTAACAATAAAATCCCATGGCCCTCATCAGTACCCATAATTTGATTTCAAATGATCCTCAACTAGCACCTAGATATCTTGCTGCCCAAGAGCAAGCAATTTCAAATTTTGAGGACTTGTTTAGGTTGCTAGGAGATGATAGTATACATGCTTGCCTGAGGAGATGGAACACCCTGCCATACATCTTAAAGATAAAAGAATTCACTCTCCTCAAATATTGAGAGAGGCACTCAATAGGACACCTATGTATAAGCAATCTATACAAAGGTTGAAGGTCAATTGGACAGGGCTAAAACTCAGTCCACCACTACTCTTAGGGATGCTAGAAAGGAGAAAAGAAGAAGAAGAAAAGAGGCAGTGAGAAGAGGTAGAAAAGAAAGCAAGCTTCTATGAACAAGAAGAGGAGACCACAACAGAGGCATGGGATGTCAGAGAGGCCACCAGATCCATGAAGGATATGGATATTGACAAAGTTGATCAAGGGATGAGAAACACTTTCAGTAGGGGGTGATGATGAGTGTCATCATTGGGTAAACATATGGGCCTTAATTCACCTCCTAGATTAGTCAAACCAACTTTTCTCATAACTCATTGCATGCTTTTTTGTTTATGAGGTGAGTTAGAGTTGGATATTATGCTTTGTGGTCTAATATGCATTTAATACTGGATTAAAGGAGAAAATCAAGGAATTTTGACAAAGACCAATGTCAAAACTCGAATGGGACAAGGGAGAGGGATTATAGGAGGTAAATCCTCCTCATTTACTACCCCTCCATGCGAATATTCCTCCATCAGCTCGGAGTGCAAACAGTCAAATCATGAGGACTTGAAGGCCACTGAGAAAGTGAGAGACAAAGCGCTAGTTTATCTCGAGTTTGGGAGCTGAGCCTCCCTAATTTTAAGGAACTCGTTGGGGAATTCAAATGTATAAGTAGAGAGGCCTAGGACCTCAATAGGATTCAAAGTTTTTATTTCAAAACTCTACTCTATTTTCGAGCATCAAAACTTGTGACAAATCTTTTGATGTAATTTGTTGTTTTGGTAATAAGAATGAGTTTTGTTTTGAGCTATAACTGAGTTAACTCAAAGGTCTAAAGCTATTGGGTTAGGGCCCAACCCTAGCAACCAAGGCTCCTCTTGATTGTACATGTATGTTTAGTTTATATTCATATCTTAATTGTTAATTTTCTTAGTAGATTTATTATAAGTAGTGTAGATTAGATTGGTTGTGTGATAGTTTGCTTCCACTTGTACCTTATTTCAAGTAGCAGGTTAGCAAGGAGAGAAAGGATCACCAAAATTTTGTTAGCAAGTGTCTCAGACTCACTTCCCCCCTCTGGGACCATGACTTGAGGAAGGGAACCTTAAGTAGCCCCAAAAACATAGATTTCTAGTTCTTTTACAAGCTTTGGAGTTTGTTGTCTTTAATTTAGTATTTGGTTAATGTTACAAGGTATATTTCACTATCATATTTTCCATCTCCATTTCTACATTAGATCTCACTCATGCTTTCATTCCCTTCAAACAATTTCTTGATGCATAGTATAGGTAGTTGATTCATTAATTTTTCTTTTCTAGTTTATGACAATGTATCTTGTTGCATAGATTTGTGGAAGACACGCATGTTTTATGCAGAGAAAGTGCTTCAGAAGGAGACTAAGACTTCATAGCTAGCAACCACCTTCCACTTCATCCACCTTAGCCATCCCTTGTTTTCACCATCACCCTCACTAGTTTTTCATCATTTTTCATTGAAATTCTCCCAAACACATTGAGTGAATCTATCCATCTATCATCTTGGATATTGAATCCTGAGTGATCCTAGACCTCTAACACAATATTCCACCCATCACACACCTTTCCTAAGCCTCCCATCACCTCTAACACCTCACATTTAGGTATCGGTTGTATCCTGTAGGTTTCCTATAATTCCTACACGATCATCCTATATATTTCAAGACATCCTATAGGTTTTCCTGAAACGACCTGTTTTGAGTCGGAATTGATGGAAAACATATAGGAAGTCACAAAATTCCTCCTAGGGACCCTCCACACCATCAAAACACTTCATAAACCTTCTAGACATCCTCAAACACCCTTAATACACCTATCACATCCAGAAGAACAATTAGTTTGTATACTTGATTTTGCATAAAAACACCAAAAAAGTGAAAACAGATTTAGTTTAGTTTCTTTACTTGCACATTGGTATTGTTTGATGCTTCTTACTTTTGCATTTAGATAGTAGCATTTGTTTTATGTTGATTTAGCATTTCGTCTTTGCATAACTTAAATGGTTAATTAGGGTATGGTGTGGTTTAACATTACATGTTGACCTTCGTCATTACTGCAGTAGAGTAATCCTCTTAGAGTAGATTTACCTTTCTTCCATCAAAGAATCAAGCTTCTTTTGACTCCATAGAAGTCTGGCTTGGAACCCTAGTGGTCTCTCGCTAGTTGAACAATGACAACAGGAAGAACCATTGCTTTTACTTGTGCATACATCATTGTCACCTCCAAGTTTGTACAAACCCTGGGTTGATAAGTAAAGCTGGTAGCCCAGGAGTTGCAACATCCTTGCTGTAATACTGGCGCTCATCAGTTGAGTATGTACTTGATTGGATTTTTGAGGAAATGATGTGGATGGTAATGAAAGTTGTGATTGGTGTTTTAACTTGGAATTGAGGGCACTGATTTGGTTGAGGAGGATACTATTTTGGTGGAAAAGAAGAACAAGATTGTTGAAATTAAGGATATTGAGGATTTTTTCCATAAGGACTTTTCCAACCTTGTGCCTTTGAGGTTATGGGAGCCAAGGTTGCCAAGACACAGGTGCAGTCTAGTTATTTTGTGGTTGTGCGTATGATTGATATTGATTATTGAAACCTTGAGTCATATTTGGTTGTTTATTTTTCAATGGTCTCTTAGCAACAAATAAGTGATTTATCTTGGCTCGTTCCAAACTCATCTTGAAAAAGAACTTTAAGGCCAGGTATTGAGGGGCATTCCCTTGTATCATGATTCTCAGTACATATGACACAAATTTCTATACTATCAAGGGGGCATTCCCTCAAGGCATGTTTCTTTATACATTTGGGACAGAAAATAGATAATGTAACATTCTCATATTTTTTCTTGTTTTGTATCTTGAGAGTATCTAGTTTCTCACTAAGATTGCCAAGGATATATTTTTTGGAGTTATCAAGAAATTACCTATTTCAGTTGTACTTATTGTTCCAGTTTTAGATTTACTAATTCTCATCATCACGAGATCTCTTGTATTTTTACCAATTCTATCCATTCCTCTTGAAATATGTTTACACAAATCACATGTTTCACTGAATGAGATTTGAGAAATATATCCTTTTCCCATTAAGTTTAGAAGATCAATCCACTAATATTTCATAGATTTCAAAAAAATAGCTTTTAATGTCTCATCATATAGTTTATGAATCCTAACCCTTTTAACATTATATGAAAATATTTTGACTAAGTCTTCAAGGCTTTCATCCTCTTTTTGCATCATCTTAAAGACTTCATATTTAAGGTTATGGGGTGTACAATAGTCCTTATATTTTTCTAAGAACACATTTTTCATTTCTTCCCATTTTCTAATAGTATGTGTTCCTAGTCCCATGAACCATTTAAGTGCTCCATCCTTAAGAGTGGTTGTAAATAATTTCAATTTCTCAATATCAAGTAAACATAAGAACTACATAAGACTTCAAACTTGAAAATAAATGTTTCTGGATACTCAGTTCTTAAACCATGGAAATTAGGGATAATAGAAGGTCAAATATTATTCAATTTTGTTGTGGTATATTCATCAAAGATAGGAAATCCATAAGGATCTGGTTCTCCTCTACCTTCTCTACCATCTCCTTCTCCACCTCCTCCTCTATTTCCTCCTCGACCTTTTCCACCTATAATCCTAATTTTACCATTTACATTGTGTACTTCTCCTTCTTCTTCCCCTTCCATTGTAGATTTTTCAAAGTTGATATAAGGTTCAATGATAGGATTATCTATCTCTTCTCCTAGTTCCTCTATTAATGGTATATCATAATAGAATCCCTCTTATTCACTAGGTACCTATAGTTCTTGTCCTAAGAGTTGTTCTTTGGTCGAAGAGAGAAATATTACTCCTTTTGTTGGGGATGTGGGTTCTTCAACTATGGCTTTAGTAGAAGAAGTTGGTGAATTTCTAGGTTGGATTTTAGAACTATACACCTCAGGGAGTTTATGTCTACCTACTATGGATGGAAAGTGAGTGTCAGTTGATGGTGTGGTACTATGAGGTCTAGCAGGAGTAAGTGGTGATGTTGGAATTGAACTTCTACCTCTACTTACAAATTTACCCTTAGAATCCCTTTTTCTATACATGAATGATTTTTATCATGATTTAATTACGCTTCTACAAGATTAAATACATTATATGCAAACCAAGAATGGAATCATATATACACTTCGCTAGCAATGACACCAATATGTTGGGTAATCTAATTAATATTAAATTACTTCGTTAATTTTCAACCAGGGTTCATGAGCTTGTGAAGTGTATGTGCACCATATATGCTAGGAATCCTATTTTTGGATGAAATTGATCTAAATATGGATGAATGTTAGATTTGATCAAAGTGTTATTACACATATGTTCTTTTCATTAAAGCTACTTCAAAATGAATTGAAATCCAAATATTGAATTGCATTGAAATTTAATCTACGAATTGAAAACATAACTTATTATAATTTCATAATTCAAGGTCTACTTCTAATTTGCATAAAATAGATCCTAATGTTATTTGCAGAAAGGAAATATTAACATTGATTGTAGAAAGGAAATGATAATGCTAATTGAAGAAATAAAATGAATCAAATTAAATCTCTTCAACAAAATATTGCAGTTTCAAGTGTTTACTAATGTACGCAACTGTAATCTGAAAACCATATATTCATCATCCATTAAATTTAACTAAGTTATGAAATGGAATTATTGAACGAAATAAATTATGAAAAATAAGTCTTTTTTGTGTTTTTAATGAGCGCTCAATTATCACAAGAAACAAGAATTAGACCAATAAACTAGTGAATGTATTGAAAAAAAGGAAAACTATAATAAATTGTAGTATAAATAAAACTACTCTACTCTTACAAATCTCGATGGGACCCTCCTGTTGAGCACAAGTTCGTCACCAATGCAATTAACTTTCTTAACCACACATCAATTTAAAACAAAATATTATATTAATCATAAGAGTATTTGTTATGAAACCACCACACAAAAAGATAGAAAAGATAGATCAATGCCTTAGAATTCAACTTCTTCTAGGGGGCAACCTCCTTTACGTTACAAAAATGAACAATTCTTGGATGATACAAATGACAAGACCTCCTTTCTATATATAGGATTCTAAGGGGTCATAATATAATTAGAGCTAACATAACAATAATAATGTAAGGGCACAATAATAACAATATGGGGACTACATGGGCACAAGAATATAATAACAGGTTTTTACTAATAACAATAAGGGGTTACATTAGTAGTATAGGGACCTAACATGCCCCTCTCCTTCAAAAAATGTTGTCCTCAATACTTGAGTAGTTCTTGATGCTTCTGTATAAAATTCTCATCCTTCCACGTGGAATCTTCAGCAGGTAAGTTTTTCCACTTGATGAGATACTCTGAAATTGAACGATTTCATAGTTGTCAACTTCTCAGTTTTGTGAATGCTTCAGGTTCCAATATGATTTTTCCTTCCTTGTTAAGTTCTGGAAATATTGTTGGAACTAGGATCTTCAGAAACTTTTGAATGAGCTCCCACCATGCTTAACCATTATTCCATTCATCCTGTTATCACTTAAAACCACAATTCACCTATGTCCAAAGATTCATATAATTTTTTTTTTTTAAGTTAATAGGTTTCTATGTGTGTCACCTTGAAATTAGAATTTCAAAAGGTATTGATGTGAGTCCTTGTAAAAAACCGTTAGATACCCTCCATCATTATTGTTTAAGGCATGTCTTGTCTTGTTTGCGTCATTTGTCTTTTGCACGGTTTCGCAGCGCAATCTGATTGGCCAATTTAGCTGCGCAATCATTTTTCCACCTTTTCGCAGCGTATCATTTACCATCCATTTCGTAGCGCAGTTTGTCAATTCATAATTGTCTGCGCTACGAAATCGGGGATTTAGGGTTTTTTGCAGCGCATTTTCTTGAAGTGTCAAATCTGGGGAGATGAGTCATCAGGTCCGTCCATATTTTGTCAGTTGATGTCTTCTCCAGGTCATGATAGGTTATCATTCCGCCATCAGGTTTAGGATCATGCACATGACAATTATTTTAAGAGATCTTATAAGGTGTGGTAGCGTCATAATGTTTATTCATGGTGCGTTAACATGCCTGTTGTATGACGAGTGTTTGAAAAAACGCAAAGAAGCCCGAGTTTTCATTTAAAAAGGATCATTGCAAGCAAGCCTGCACTCCAAAGCCGAAGCTGTTTTGTAAATTGTAGTTGCTGATTAGTTCTTTGTTTGAAGATATTCTGAGCAAGATGGAGAAAAGAGTACATCGATCCGGAAGGTGCCTAAGAACCGAGCCAGAGGGGCTTGATCTTACACTCAGAGATGAAGGTGTAGCACGAGCTTTTAAAAATGCTGGTTGCTGGAGGTTTTGAGAAAAGTTAAAGGGAGGACACACAGAGGTAACAAAAGCTTTTGCATTAAATTTTACTGGCTTGAATTCTAAGGTGTCAATGCTAGAGTTCCCTGTGTCTCCACAAGCCATTTCTGTTGTCACTGAAATTCCGAGAGGAGGACAAGAGTGGTTCAAGAATTTAAAGTTTGACATAACTCCCTGTAAGGAATTTATGAAGGAACAGTATGTAAATGAGGACCTCACCAAAGCTGTGCCAAGGAATTATATAAAAGAACATTATGCTCTGCTCCTTACAAGCATCCAGAAATACCTAACATGTGAGGGAAGGTACACCAAATTTTATTCTTATCATTTCAAACTCTTGTTACATTTCACAGGTAAAGCATCAATAGACATCCCTTTCTATTTATTCAGAAGCCTTAGTGAAATGTGTGACAAAGTTCAGTTAAAGAAAGATTATTGTGAAACTTCCCTGTTTCACCATGGTTTAATAAAGTTGCTGGTGTTAGATAGCTTACAAAAAATTGGTAGAGATTGGGACTCTTTTATTTTTATGGTCGGTTTCCAAAGCAAGACAGGTCTCACTCCATTGCCGGATAGGGAAAAAGAAAGAAGAACTGAAGAACCTACCTTGGCTGAGCTCAGGAAGGAGGTAAAAGACCAAAAGAAGCCTAAAACTAAGTCAAGGAAATCAGAGAAGTCTGTGGTTATAAAAGAGACACCTAAATCATCAGTAAATGAGACACCCAAGTCATCAAAGGAGAAAATCAAACACCAGAAAGATGCACCAAGGCCAAGTGGGATTGAACAAGTGACAAGGATCAGAACCAGAAGTCAGCTAAACAGAGAAAAAGGAAAATCAATAGCAGTGGAAGAAAGCCCTATGTCAAAGGCTAGTCTTAAGGATTTGCTGGAGGCAATTGATTTTGAACAAGCCACATCAGTGCAGGTTGAGCCAATACCTATTGACCTAACCCAGTCATCACCTGATAGCACCAAGAAATCAAAAGCCTCAAAAAGGCTAAGGTTTGAAGAGTCTGGTAAGGAATTTATGGTAAAACCCCGAAGGCCAATCACCAGGAGACAAATCCAAGCAGCGGAGCAAGTCCACAAAGATGAGGTAGTTGTCAAGGTAACTGCAACAAAAGAGATTAGACAAATGCCTAAAGCAGAGAAGGAAGAGGAAATCAAAAGAAAAATATACACCAGAGGACAGGCCAAAGAAATGGAAAAGCAAATACCTCAAGCAGAAAAAGCAAAGGAAGTCAAAAAGAAAGATATGAAGAAAAAAGTTCCCATTGTCAAAGAAACTAAAACCTCATCTTCAAAGGAGAAATGGGAGGCAGCTGAGGAAGAAATGGCTAATTTAGAGAAACTGTATCAGAAATTGCAGCCATGGAAATCGAACTTGCAAAACTAAAAGCTCAGTTAGGCAAGTTAGCTGCCAAATAAAAAATTGTAAATTTTCAAGGTCAGATGTTGCCCCAAGTTTTTGTTTATTTTTCTTAAGTTCATTGGTTTTTGAGGCATATATAAAAGGAAGACAAATTAGGAAGTTTGGAGCCAAAAGCGAAGGTGTAACAATCACAAAGTAATTGGTAAATTCATTGAAGACTGTAATTTTGGAAAGGAACAGCAGTTTCGTAGCGCGCTACGAAACTGCTGTAGGTGACTGTTTTTAAAGAAAAAAGGAAATTGATGCTGAGGTCAGCAAATTTTGAAAGGGAATGCTTCGAGGGCAGGAAAGAGATCATACAAGGCTGCCAAAACGTTCAAAGGATGACAGGTGTAAGTATTGAAACAAAAAGGTGAAACATTTTGTTTTTTTGCTAAGTCTTCCTAAAGCTACTTTATGACCGAAATATTAGGGTTTTGTTAGGGTTACCGAAATTTTGGGTTAAACACATGTCCAGTTCACAACGCATCCAGATCATTAGGCATATGGTGTTATGCATGGTCATCAAAGGTATTAAACAACTTCAAGCACGTTCTTCTGGAAATAAAGATGGATGGAAGGCAGGGACCGTGAAAACAGAGCATATATTCCCACCAAAAAATGAGTCATCAGCACAGTTGGAATCCAAGGCAGCTCGTTCAGTGAAGGCCTCTCAAATGCATTTCAGCCACTACAGAAATAGTACAAGTGTCAAAGATCAAGAAGGAATCATGCACACGAGGAGATAGAATTAGAGTTTGAATAGGAATAGGACTCTATATATATTGAAAGCAAAATACCTTTGTATTTAATAAGTCAGTTTAGATATAGATAAGGTAATTAATGATAGGTTTTCGAGCTCCCCTCATGCTGGAGGAGGAGACTCAAGGTAGTTGAGTTTTGTTTCCTATATATAGGAAAAACTCTGATGTAAAAAGGGTTGGAGATTTTTATCAAAAAACAGAGTTTTCATATTCGCTTATGTAAAGTGTTTTGACAGTAATAGAAAGTATACTTTTTCTTCCCAAGACTCATCTTGTGTTTCAAATGTTCAGAATATATGTGGTTTGGTTTTATTCATCTTGTTTTACAGTTCACTAAACATGCAATCACTCTGAATTCACATAAGTGCTCAGACCTTCCTGTGTATGGTTTTTTTGGAGTTGAGGTTCTTCTTGGTAGATGTTTGAACATTGAGACATTATAATGCCTTGGTTTCCATGATTGGAGTAGCTACTTGGTTTACTGTATGAAATGTATGACTCCATGAGCCCATGGGAGAGCCTTGATTTTGTTTGGTTCCAACCAGCTTAAACTTCATTCACTTTTTAAAGAGTTAGCCATCTTTTTCTTGCCCTTTAATGCATATCAAAAATCTGTGAGAGAGCCCTCTCTGACTAAGGAGGCTAAACCTTAGTCTAAAGCTTGGTCTGAAACAGTTTCATGAGATCTTATTAAGTAGCAGCTCTTAGTACTGATTTTGTGATAACAGGACCAACAAGTTAGATTAATGAATAAAGACAACACATTTCACTCGATTCATGTGTAGAGCGAAGTGCAGACAAGTATTTTCTCTTGTGTTGTTATTTTTCTTTTAAAAAATTTCCACAATCTTTAGTGTATCTGATATCTGGATGTTATAATATGGAATTATATCACAAAATTTTCTTCATTGCACTCTATTTTAACTACTATGCATTTTAATGTTTTCTACTAATTATCTAAATTAAGGAATTCTTGATTTCTCCTTAGTCTAGGTAGTCTCCCTGTGGTCTATAGCAAAGGATTCTTAATTACCCTTTATTCATGATTATCATTTGTTCCTCATTTTAATCCTAGTCAGAGAATTCTCAAGTGCTCTCTGTTATAGAAATTTTTGGGCACTTCAACCCCAATCATAAATGTCCATAAATTGAGGGCTCCTAAGTCCCTAAAAGTGTTTCTTCACTTCCTAAAGGAACAAGGTCAGCTGATTACATCATCTCCCAGAAGTTCTCCACTAAAAACTGCTCATAAATAGTCAAAACTGGACCATACTGAAAACCCAGTGTAGAGGGTGCGATGCATATCAGCTTCCCAGTGTCTAAGGTGCGATGCATACTGAATTTCTCCTCTGTAGGGTGCGATGGTCGGGAACGGAAAAATGGAAGGGACAAAATGCGGGGTGGAAGATCATGGAATCTTCCAAAAGCTTCCCCTCTAACACTTGCCTCTCTGTTTTTGACCAGGGATGAGTAAGAGATCATCATTCTCTAAGTGGAAGTAGGAACTATCAGAGATAGGACACTAATCAATACCCCAGAAGATAACTCACTTCCCTATAATCATCTATATATGGATCCCTCATCACAGAGATCCAGAGGCTGGAATTTTGTATCTTATAGAGAAGTGTTGTTGGTTTTCTGGTGTACATTCATAGTGTTGGCTGATCTAAGCTTTACTTGAGGTGAAGAAGGGCTTTCTAGCTAGAGGATGATGTTGGGTTAGAACATATGGTTGTAATCCTCTTGCTACTTTTCATCTTAAT
>APFE031187931.1:0-12860 GCA_000404065.3 Pinus taeda
GCCTAACATGCCCCTCTCCTTCAAAAAGCGTTGTCCTCAACGCTTGAGTAGTTCTTGATGCTTCTGTATAAAATTCTTCTCCTCCCATGTGGAATCTTCAGCAGGTAAGTTATTCCACTTGATGAGATACTCTGAAATTGATCGATTTCGTAGCTGTCGGGTTCTTGTTTCTATGATTGCTCCAGGTTCCAATATGATTTTTCCTTCCTCTTCAATTTCTGGTAATATTATTTTAATTTTGATCTTTTGCAACTTTTGAATAAGTGTCCATACTTCTTCGTCCTTCTTCCATTCATCCCTTGCTTCGTTTATCCAATCTGATTGGATAATAGAAATAGCACAAAACAGTGCTTCCACATCCTCATCCTTGAAGAGTGTTCCCATTCAGCAAGGTCGCCATTTTTTAAGTGCATGTAGTATTGCCAACATTTCCTTCTCATAAATAACTTGCTTGAGATGTAGCAGTAAAAATACCCAATCACCTACATCAAAACATTTTTCACTATGATGTTGATCTACCTGTCGTTTCGTTTGATTTTGCACCGAAGTGGCGTTATCCTTTAAAAGTTGGAGAACTTGTTGTTGATGCTCGATGTGATCTTTCACTACTTGAACCTTTTTCTTATTGATATGTCCTTCTATCTCTAGAGTTTGGGGAGTGGTAATTTCTTCCAATCCTTTACAAGATATGGTCAGATTCAATTCTTGATGCTCGATGTGATCTTTCACTTCTTGAACATTTTTCTTCTTGATATGTCCTTCTATCTTGATAGTTTGAGGAGTGGTAATTTCGACCAATGAACTACAAGATATGGTTGGATTCATTTCTTGTTTCTTGATGTGATCTTTCACTTCTTGCACCTTTTTCTTCTTGATATGTCCTTCTATCTTTAGAGCTTGAGGAGTGGTAATTCTTGCCAATGCTTTACAAGATATGGTCTGATTTATATCTTCTTTCTTTGGGGTGGGCTCCTAGCATATATCCTCTTCTTTTGATGTTTATTGATCCTTTCCTTCCTTGTCTTCATAATCTATTTAAAATAATTTCTTCTCAGCACACTTATGACCTTTAGTGCATTTTCTATCACAATTGTAACAAATCCCTTTTTCTCTTTTTTCTTCCAATTGTTGTGGTGTAACCCTTGTAGGTTGTGGAAGGCTAGGAGAAACAACACTTCCATCTTTATAGTTGTGAGAGGTAGACTTCCTTGTTTCCATAATTTGACTTTCCAAAATGCCACAAAGCCCTTTTACTATTTCCAATTGTTGTGGTGTTGCTCTAAAGAAGGTGTTGCTTTTTGTATCCTCATAATGTGCTATCATTTCCTCCGTGAAAATTGAC
Source organism: Pinus taeda (assembly GCA_000404065.3). Taxonomy (NCBI): domain Eukaryota; kingdom Viridiplantae; phylum Streptophyta; class Pinopsida; order Pinales; family Pinaceae; genus Pinus; species Pinus taeda. The sequence goes on from APFE031187931.1 coordinate 1,343, forward strand.
CACGTAATAAGTTTTTTACGAGAACAAAGCCCTTTATACCATAAAAATTGGTCCGTTTCAAATATAAAGATGCAATACATACCTTTGTAACAGTGGTACACCATGTAGATCAAAATATTGCTCCATCTGATGTATCCAATTTACCAGATCCTTGCCATCAAACTTCCTCATCTTGCTTTTTCTTGATTTTAGGAGCTCGATCTTGAAATGACTGTAACTTTGTACTTTAAAATCTTTAAGTTCTGAAACTATGACCTATAGTAGTCCTCTACGTCCTCTTTCCAATGCCACCAGTCTGATCCAAATTGGATTCTCCAAGGAAGAGTTATGCGAAATCTCCCACAGTGACTTGATTATAGACTAGTTCAGTAGAGCAAACTTGTACGACTTGCCACGAGTCACTGCTTCGACCTTTAGCTCTAAACAATATATAGAAGAAACTACAGTCCATCCTCTTTCTATACCTTCTTACGAAATTTCAATCCAATGCTCAGAGAAACAGTTATGACAATTTTCCCCAGGTCACCTGTTTGGAATGTCATTCAGGAGTCTGCCGAAAGACCAACTTCCTCAGATCATATCTCTGCACATATAGAGAAAAAAGCTTTGAAATTTAGATCTGAGATTTTGCGCGATGTCTTCTCAAGTGGGTTTTTTTTTCAACTTTTGAAACGTCGTGGAAACAAAGTTATAGCGAAAATTCCACGATGACCTGTTTGGAGCAGTGAAACCCTAGAATCCAAAGCTCTGATACCAAATGTTATGAAACCAACTCAAGAAAAGATAGAAAAGATAGATCAACGTCTTAGATTTCAGCCTCTTTGAGCGGGCAACCTCCTTTACATTACAAAATGAACAATTCTTGGATGATTCAAATGAAAAGACCTCCTCTCTATATATAGGAGTCTAAGGGGTCATAACATAATCAAACCCTACATAACAATAATAATGTAAGGGCACAATAATAACAATAGTGGGCTTCTATGGGGCACAATAGTAACAATATGGGCACTACATGGGTACTTCAATATAATAAGTGGGTTGTACTGATAACAATAAGGGGTTACACTAGTAGTATAGGGGCCTAACATTCTCCCTCACTTCTGTATAGTTCACTGCACATGAATAAAAGGTGTTGATGTCAAATGTGCAATGAGCTCATTGGATTACCAGCCATTGAGGTTAGGTGTTAACCAATGCAAGTCCCATCAATTTTAATGAGAGAGAGAACAAAGGTACCCTGATGCATCCTATTGGGTATGAATTAATGTACTAATGTTGAACCCCCTATTGGATCTAGCAGTCAAGGAGCCATAGTGATTCTCTAGTACTGCTAGACAGATAGCCTGTCATTACAACATACAAGATTTAAGGTGTCATAAGGCTCTGATCTTGCATCCAAATAACTTGTTGATATCGATGGGTCGAGATTCTCTCACCATCTTCAGCTCTCTTTTCTTCACAATTTATTCCACAAATTCCTCCTTAGATTGGGGTTTTTGATATAACTTGAGTCTATGCCCATTCACCAAGAAGGTAACATTCCCATCATCAATGGTTTTAACCCGAACAGATCCATTATCAAAACTTTCTCAATTTCATAGGGGCCCAGCTAATGTGTGTTAGATTTTCCTTTAAAGTTCTTAAATTTTGAATCATACAACAATGCCTAGTCTCCCTCTTTGAATAGCTTCTTTTTAATGTATATTTCATGCCATTTAGCCCATTGTTAGTGAATCAAGTTAGTATGCTGAAAATCATCTTGCCTAATCTCATCCAACTCATTGAGCTGTAGGATTCTTTTTTGTTGAGCTTCATCAAGGTTTATACCAAAATATTTTTTCATTTTAAAAGTTTTGATATGAAATTCAATGGGCAATAAAACTTGCTTTCCATACACCATTTCATACGGAGAAAATCCAATGATATTTATCCATGTAATCTGGTAGGCCCACAATGCTTCAGGAAGTCGGTCAGACCAATCCTTCTTATGTAATTGCACCGTCTTGGTAAGGATTGTCTCCAACACCTTATTTGTTGATTCCACCTACCCATTGGCCTATGGATGACAAGGGGTGGACTTCTGGTGAGTAATCTAATATTTCTGCACAATTCCCTGCATAAGATTTGATACAAACTAAGTACCTTGAATAGTGAATATTTCCCTAGGTACCGAAACCTTACAAAAATATCAGAAAAAAAAGAAAATCTACCACTGTTTTCTCTGTTTCTCTAGGTAATTCTCTTGCCTCCACCCACTTCGTAACATAATCAGTACAAACTAAAATATACTTCTTACCTTTGGACATATGGGTGATGGGACCTACAAAATCAAGATCCCAGCTCTCAAAAGGTTCTATGAGAACCTGTGGATGCAAAGGAATCTCATCTTATTGTATAGGTGACCCCATTCTCTAGCAGCTATCACACCTCCAGACGTATTCCCTTGCATCTTTGAAAAGACTTGGCCAATAGTAACATGAGCAAAGGATCTTGTAAGTTGTCTGCTTGTCTGCAAAATTCCCCCCACATGGTTAATCATGATAGGCTATCAAAATGTCATATATCTCATCTTCCCAAACACACCTGCAGATAATCAAATCAGGTCTAGTGAAAAAAAGACATCCCCTAATCCAAGAGTAATCAACACTTTTTCTAATAATTCTCTTTTTCTGATTAGATGAAAAATAAGGAGGCAACTTTCTTGTAGCAAGATAATTGGCCATGTTGCAAACCAAGGTGTTTTAACAGAAATAGAAAACAAATTTTCATCAGGAAAGCTACCATTAACAAGAACATCCTCACCTGCATGGTTGAGTCTAGATAAGAAATCAGCTACCTAGTTTTCCTTTCCAGACCTATCCAACACCATGATTGTCAAATTCCTGCAGCAATAAAGGCCACCTAGTAATATTGCCATTAGTAACTGGTTTATTCATGAGATATCGAATGGTAGAGTGATCGGTGCGTACAAAAACTTCATAGCCCATGATGTAATGTCTAAACTTATTAATAACAGAAATCACAGGAAGGAATTCTTTTTCAGTTACAGTATAATTCAGTTCTGCAGGAGTTAAGTTTTTACTAACATAATAAATATGATGGGTTACAAGATCCTCCTTTTGTCCCAATACTGCTCTTATGGTTGAATCAAAGGCATCAGTGGAAATATGAAAAGGAAATTTCCAATCTGGGCCTCTCATGACCGGTGCTGAAGAATGTTTTTCCTTGAGTGTATCAAATGCAACTTGACACTCATCATCCCAATGAAATTCAACTTCTTTAGTTAACAATTTAAATAATGGAGATGCTACTTTTGTAAAATTTTCAACAAACTTTCTATAGTAGCTTGCATGTCCAAGGAAACTTCAAAATCCCTTCTCATTGGTTGTTGGGGGTACCTTTACAATGACTTCAATCTTTACTGGCTCAACTTTAATTCCTGCAGTAGAAACATGATGACCCAAAACAATACCTTCATTCATAATCATAAAACATTTTTCATTGTAACTTAATGAGAGGTTAGTTTCTCTACATCTCTACAAAACTTTCTCAAGATTATGTAAAGCTTCTTCAAAAGTATCATCCATGATTGTAAAGTCATCCATATAAACTTCTACGCAATCATGCAAAATATCAGAAAAAATACCAAGGACCACCCACTGGAATGTGGCTGGTGCATTGCATAGACAAAATGGTAGAACCCTACATGCATAGGTTCCGCAAGGACATGTGAATGTAGTATTTTCTTGGTCTTCTGAAGCTATCCTAATCTGATTGTACCCACTGAACCCACCTGGGAAGGAAAAATACTTTTTTCTTGCTAAAGTGTCCAACACTTGGTCTATAAAAGGCAAGGGAAATTGATCTTTCAAGGTGGCCTTGTTTTGTTCCCTATAATCCACACATAGTCACCATTTACCATTATTTTTGGGTACAATAACCAACAGAGATACCAATTGGCTATCTGAGATAGGATATATGAACCCTACATTTAACCATTTCTGCAATTCATCTTTCACAGTTTCCCTTAAAGTAGGGTTCATCCTTCTTTGTGGTTGTCTCACAGGCCTTGCTTTCTCTTCTATATAAATATGATGAATGCCTCTCATATTTGTATATTCCCAAGCAAAAGTATCTAAAAAAAAAAATCAATGCTTGAATTAACTGTTTTTTGTAGGTTTTAACCCCGTACAGAAATTACCTACATACGAATTTTAAATCACATAAAAATAAACAATGCGAGAGCATAACACATAAAACACATATACACAGGGATTTTCTACTGGATCAGAAAACCGGGACTACCAGCTTGATTTTTCATTATATTCATTTCAATGTCACAATACATATTTATACATGCCGAAGCATCCAATACCATGGACCGAAAACCATCGCGTCCAAAAACATGGACTAAAAAACCATAGGTAGGTTTTCCCAACGTAATATAGGGTCCAAAAAAAAATTTCTCGGGGCGTTGCCTCGGACCCTGTAGAGGGGGGTTACCTGCCCCCCTCAAACCCCCTGGACAAGGGGGGATGCCACCCCCTCTGTGACCCCCACTGCGCAATCGGCGCAACGAAGGGGGGGTTCTGCCCCCCCTCTAAGCCCCTGGAAAGAATATAACACAACCCAACAATCTCCCACTTGTTGTTTTCTTTTCACAAGGGGCCACAGGAGAGCTTAGTCATTTTTCCAGCCCTGAAACACCCATTCTTTCTCTACACCAAGAGAACTTCTCAGAGCTCACAGATTTTGTCAATGCATCTGCAGTATTCTTCAAAGTGTCCACCTTTACCAGCAACACCTTTTTGTCTTCTATCATATCCTTCACAAAAGTGATACTGAACATCAATGTGCTTTGTCCTTGAATGATAAGCAGGGTTCTTTGCCAAGAAAATTGCACTTTGGCTGTCACAGTCTATCCATAGCTCCCGTACTAACCCATTCTTGAACACAATCTCTGAACCAAATGCTTCTTACTCGCATGAGTGGCTACCATGTATTCTGCCTCCGTAGTTGATAGTGCCACTACAGATTGTTTCTTACTCATCCAACTAACTCCACCTCCAAATAGGTTAAACACATACCCACTTGTAGATCTTCTCTGATCCAGATCTCCTGCCCAGTCTGCATCAACAAAGCCACGAATATCCAACACTCTATCCAATCCTGGTCTTCCTTGGTAGCACAAACCATAATCACTAGTGCCACACAAATACCTGAAAACACGCTTCACTGCTGTCCAATGCTCCTTCCCTGGTTTTGACATAAACCTGCTTAATACTCCCACTGCATGTGCAATGTCTAGTCTAGTACAGATCATTGCATACATCAAGCTACAGACTGCACTTGCATATGGAACACGGGACATGTCCCCTTCCTCTTCTTGTGTCTTGGGACACTGTTCAGTAGATAACCTCACACCTAAAGGAATAGGAACATTCATCGGTTTACTATCCTGCATATTAAACCTTTGTAGTATTGTCTCGACATACTTCCTCTGGTTTAACCAGAGCTTCCTCTTTGCTCGATCTCTTTTAATTTCCATGCCCAAAATATAGTTTGCAGCACCGAGATCTTTCATGTCGAATTTGGAGGACAATTGGGTCTTCAAATACTCGATAATTTCTTTGTCATTTCCAACCACCAACATATCATCCACATACAAGACTAGATAAATAACAGGGTCACCAATTAATTTAAAATACACACAGTGATCTGCTTTGCTTCTGGTGAAGCCAAGTCCCCGTACAAATGTATCAAATTTCTGACACCACATCCTTGGTGACTGTTTTAACCCATACAGAGACTTCTTTAACTTGCATACCAGTTCTTTCGTACCCTTCACCGCAAAGCCTTCAGATTACTTCATGTAGATTTCATCTTCCAAATCCCCGTGAAGAAATGATGTTTTCACATCCATCTGTTCTACCTCAAAATCAAAAGCAGCAGCAACAGATAAAAGTAATCTAATAGAAGTTACCTTGGTAACAGGAGAAAAAATATCACCAAAATCAATTCCTGGCACCTGGGAATAACCTTTTGCTACCAACCGAGCTTTATTTCTCCACCTTCCCTTCTGCATTTGTCTTCTTCTTGAACACCCATTTGCTGCCAATGGGTTTCCTTCCAGCCGGCAACTCCACCAGATCCCAAGCCTCATTTTTGTGCAAAGATGCCATTTCATCAACCATGGCCTCTTTCCAGCGTTTTCCATCCTCTGAATCCACTGCTTCTTCACAGTTCTGGGATCATCATCAGTAACAGACAAAGCAAAGTTTGAACAGAAAGCAGATGGACTATACCTTTCTGGCTGCCTTCTTTCTCGAGCTGATCTTCTTACAGCCGGAGTTTGTGGCTCTTCATCTTCTGATTCCTCCTCTGCTACAGAGTCTGATTCTTCCTCCTTTAGTTCAAACTCTATCTTCACAGGTTCCTTTGGTTGGACTTCATGTTTAATTACATCTTTCACCTCTCTGAACACCACATCTCGACTGTACACAACCTTCCTTGTTAATGGGTTCCAAAGCTTATAACCCTTTAAACAAACCATCCTTATACCCAATAAAGATGCACTTTTCAGATTTACTATCCAACTTGGTTTGTTTCTCCTTTGGAACATGTACATATGCATCACATCCAAAACCCTCAGATGTGAAAGAGAGGGTTTCTTACCAGTCCATACCTCTTATGGAGTCTTATCCTCCAACGTTGATGAAGGTGACTTGTTGACCAGGTAACATGTAGTATCCATTGCCTCTGCCCAGAATTACTGTCCTAACCCAACACCACTGAGCATGCTTCTTGACCTTTCCATCAATGTCTTATTCATTCTTTTTGCAACTCCATTTTGTTGAGTTGTATATGGAGTAGTCTTTTGTCGTGTTATACCACACTTCTTACACAATTCTTCAAATTCTTTCCTGCAAAACTCTCCACCATTATCTTCTTCTCTGTCTGATTTTCCACGAGAGCCTTAAATTCTTTAAACCTGTCAAAGGCTCCAGATTTCTTCTTAAAAAAATATATCCATGTATTCCCTTGAGAATTCATCTATAAATGATACATAGTAAACTGACTTACCTAGTGATGGAACCTTCACAGGTCCAAACACATCACTGTGCACAAGTTCTAATATCTGTTTTGCCCTCTTACTACCAGAGGGGAAACTCACCTGATTCTATTTTCCCATATACACAATTTTCATAGAAATCAAAATCCAAAGAGCTATTACTCATACCTTCTACCATACCTTTACCATGAAGTATTCAAAGGCCCTCCTCTCCAATATTTCCAAGCCTTTGATGCCACAACATGGTCTGCTCTCCAGAGACCACTATATTTTCTGTTCCACTTTTAGGAACCACAGAACTATTGCACCCATAAATAATAATGCTACCTTGCAAGTTGTACAGAGTTCCAATTATAACTCTCTGCATCAATACCAGTGCTCCCTGAACCATTTTATAGGTATCCTTCTCGAACACTATTTTTACACCTGCATCATCCAGCTTGCTTATAGAAATAAGATTTTTGGCTAATGCAGGAATATGCAGAACACCCGGAAGTGTTCTAACCCTTCCACGTTGCAACTTCAACTTTACTTTTCCACGACCAATGATTCTATCTTTCCAATCATCCCCTAAGAAGACATCACCATCATCGTATTTCTCATACTCGCAGAACCACTCTCTATGGGGAGTGAAGTGAAAGGATGCACCTGAGTCAATCAACCATGCCTCATGATCTACATGTGTACTTGAAGAAGCCAAGTACACATCCCTACCTTCATCTAAGGTGGTTTTCGCCTCTACAGAAGGAGCATCATCAAATCCCTTTCTTGTATCAGGAGCTTTAGATTTACAGTCCCTTTTGTAGTGCCCTTCCTTTCCACATTTCCAGCACACCACCTTTACAGATTTTCCTGGAGATTTAGATCTCCCACTCGATGACTTATTTTTGTTTCTGTTCTGGGATCGTCCTTGTACAGAAAAGGCATCACCATTCTGACTCTCCATATTTTTCCGTCTCATCTCCTCCGTCATCAAGGATGAGACTATTTCATCAAACTGTAAGGCAGTTGCATTGCTACATATTGCAATAACCAGACTATCCCACGAATATGGTAGAGAACACAACAAAATGATGCACTTATCTTCATCTGAAATCTTAATATCAATAGATGCTAACTGACTTACCATAATATTAAATGCATTTAGATGCCCTATCACCAAGTCTCCGTCTTTCATCCTCAGGTTATACAGCTTTTTCCGCAGGAATAGTTTATTCACCAGAGACTTAGATTGGTATAAAGTCCCTAACTTGTCCCACAAAGCCTCCACTGTAGCTTCCCCTAATACATTTAACAATACTGAATCTGAGACACACAATCGTATTGTGCTCTTTGCCTTCCGATCCAAATTATTCCATTCTTCATCGGACACTCCTGTTGGTTTTGTACCTAAATCTACTGCGATCCACTAATCTTTATCCACCAACAGATCCTCCATCTTGAGTTTCCAAAACTCAAAACTATGACCATTAAATTTCTCTATCTCTATCTTTCCATTACTCGTAATCTTCTTTCACCACCAGAATCGATCTCGCAGAACTCCCACTGAACAAGGTCTACCACAGGCCTGAGCGAAGCCCCTCAACAACAAAGGTGTCCCCTTGAAGCCAAAACTGCTCTGATACCAAATGTAGGTTTTAACCCCATACATAAATTACCTGCATACGAATTCTAAAACACAGAAAATAAACAATGCAAGAGCATAACACATAAAACACATATACACAGGGATTTTCCTCTGGATTCCAAAACCGGGACTACTAGCTTGATTTTTCATTATAATCCTTTCAATGTTATAATACATATTTATACATGCCGAAGCATCCAATACCATGGACCGAAAAACCATCGTGTCCAATACCATGGACCGAAAACCATCGCGTCCAAAAAATGTGCGAATTTCATGAACAAAACCATAGGTGGGTCCGCCCATCCTAACATAGTGTCCAAAACCAAAATTTCGGGTACGCCTCAAACCCCCTATGACTCCCCCCCCTTGCTACACAATCATCACAACAAAGGTGGGCTCCGCCCCCCCTCTAACCCCCTGGTTAACTACGTGGGCTCGTCGTGGAAAGAATATAAGACAACCCAACACCCTAGAGTGCATTTAATCAATATCCCCCAGGGATACTCCACCAAATTTGGTGAACTGCACCTAACTCCAGTTAAACTTAGCATATCCGCCTAAGTTTAGTCGTTCTACCATGCTGACCGTCAAAGGTAGCCATTACAATAACTTTCTAGCCCACATATGGAGCGGTTAATCCCTGGCGGTTAGGGATAAGGCTGGCGGTCATATTAATCAGCAACCACGTGTGACTATTTACTTAGCGAAACATCCACCATCGGTCAACCCCGCTCGATCCTTCTTTGATTTTCCCTTTTATCAAGTGCTTCAATATGTGCCATTGATCTCACTTCTCCAGATCTAATGGATATCACGTCATCCGCTCGCCAACTAACCTGAATGACTTCCATCGTCGATCTATCCTGTTTGATCCAACGGCTCTCGTGTTACCCACTTGCCAACTAGCTTGGCCGATCTCCACTGTCAATGTGACCTGTCCAATCAAATGGTTATCGCGCAACCTCGCGTGAAATCTTGCAAGACAGATATCAGGTCGAGAGCGCACGAGAAAAATAGTTTTCCCATGCTACGTGTTACCCGCTAAGGGTAATCCCGTGAAATTTAGGAATACCGCTTCCCACCTTTTGGGTGTGTGAGATACCAGTTTCCACTTTCCGAATACTACCCATGTGCTTAATTCACACATTTAAGAAAGGCGCTTTAAGGAAAGGTTTAGCGTTTAAAATGAAATGAATCTTGGTCAAATGTCCATAATTTGCAATTTACTGGACTTTTTCAAATTGTGATAACTCCTTCATAGGGTGTCAATTTTTAGAACCGTTCATGGCACCAGAATCAGGAAGACGAGATCTATCGGTCACTCAGGTTCAACACTCTTTTGAACACTTTGAAATTTGAGCTATCATTAAGGTCTTGGATCAATATCTAATCACTCCTTCCCATTAGGAATCTTTTGGACCCTAAACGGCTGATACATTGATCTGTTTAGTATATGAGAGAACAAAATCCTCTTCTTTTCAGTGTCCATACACTTTCTTACATGGCTAGTGCCTTTGAACCAAAACTCAAGGGTAGTCGACACTTCCCTTCCTAGATGCGCTTGTCCTCATGTTAAAAATTGTCTTCCTTGAACTCGTTTAGAATTTTTGTTGAGAAGTTTACAGAAGGTAGCTAAACATCACTTCCTTGAACATTGACCCAAGGTGGCTCAAACAAATGTGAGATTACATCACAAATATATGCATACTTAATTGAAATTTGCATATGTTCCAATGAAAGTATGTTTTGTTGTGTCAAGAATTCAAACCACTTCTTACCAAGCCACTTCTATGGCAACTTTTTCTGCTGCAAATCTTCTTCTGACATCTTGTCAAAAACAACAAAATGCAAAAAAAAACAACTTGATGACATAAATTCACATCATGTCAATCATCATCATGTCTCTTACATCTTGTGTACAAATGTTCGACTAAATCACAAGCTCACAAAAACATACCTTTTCAAACAACTGACTCTCCAAGTCAAGCATGTACAAAAAGAACTTGACGTTTCTTTTTCAAAGTAGAAAGAATTCCACCTCTTGTGAAACACTTCATCATTATCTCCCTTTTTTAATCTTGGAGCCAAAATCAACTTTTCCAAGTCAATATGACATTGCATGCATGTTTACACAAAGCAATCGACCATCAAGTCAACTACACATACGTGTTCAAATACAATGAAATGATGAACATTGCTTTGTTCACACATACCATTCTCATGCATGTATTCCATTCTTCAACTTTCTCTCAAGCATAATCATAAAATCAATATCCTCAATCATATGAAAATGTACTTACAAAGTTGAAATGAACATAATTTTGCTGCAATAAAGCGAGTCTCATACTCAATTTTTTCATTCACCTTTTTTGGTAAAATCCTGCAACTTGCATTCCATTGGCAAAGAAATGTATCAAATCAAAAGACATGCAACCTTAATTGGATAATAACTGTAACCATTTCTTACCAATCCACATCAAAGGTGCTTCCTTTAACTGCACATCGATATCAACATGTGAATCATCCTGAAACACATCCATTATGGAAGCTTCCTTTCCATTCTTGCCATTTTCTTTTTCCACCTTCTTCAAATTTTGTGGAAGCATTATTCGATTCAAAATCCAACACTTTTCAGCAATATGTCCTTGCTTATGGAAAAAAGTACAGCACATGTTCATCCTCTTTACAATATAATTTGCCTTGTCCAATGGACCTTTGGCTTCTTGCCTCCTTTTCTTCAAAAGTTTCCTGTATGTGGCCATTTTCTTCCAACATCTAGAAACACTATGGTTATCCAAACCACAAAAGGAACA
>APFE031187931.1:15922-60320 GCA_000404065.3 Pinus taeda
TACTCATTGATCAGATGAGAGGTACTTCCCATGAGTCCTAGACTGCATGGGTAGGATGCCTCGACAGGAGAACTAATCAATCCTGTCCTCACAGGAGAACACATCAATCCTGCATTAATCAGAGTGCGTACCACTGGTCCCAGACCAGTCTCAGCTGACCCGAAGTTAGCTTCATAGTAAGTACCCCTCCTACCACTGGTCCTAGACCAGTATCACAGTTTCAGAAAGTGTAGCACTAGTCCCAGACCAGTCTCAACCGACCCGAAGTCAGCGTCATAGTATGTACCACTGTCACTGGTCCCAGACCAGTACTACACTGACATGAGGTCAGTCTCGGAGTATGTGCCACTGGTCCCAGACCAGTCTCAACCGACCCGAAGTCAACGTCATAGTATGGTACAACTCCTACTACAATCACCATGGAGAACACATCAATCCAGGCTGCCATGGAGAACACATCAATCCAAGCCTCACAGGAGACTATCATCCTGCTTTTTGAGCTATCATCCTGTTCACAAGAGAGCGAATCATCTTGTTCCACAAGAGAGCAAATCATCTTGTTCCAGTGCGCACCAACCAGGGGAGGGTGAGTCACCCTGTGGTCATATGTTGTTCCAGTAGAACTACAAGCCCCCAAAGCTCCCAGAGCTCAATGTAAGCAACATGCAGGACCCTTTTACAAAGATCTCTCGACAACTCCAAGTCGTTCGGGACAATCACAAATTTGATCTTTTCCCCCGGGGCTTTAGTGACCTGTACATCATCTTAGTGTGATGGAGCCTCCTTTCTTATTGACTTTCCATATCCCAGATAAGGCAGTATCTGATGTCTATCTACTGGAGCAATTGTCGAATACGGGATTCCTCAATAATTGAATCCCACCTCTGGTTGTCACAGAGAAAAAACAGCTCACTTAAGAGCTTCCGCAGCCATGCAGCTTCATACGAGACCATACTCATAGCCATGTATTTGGTCTTGGCAATGCTTATAGAGACCGACTTCTGCTTCCTGCTCATCCAGGATATCGAGGCAGATTCCAAAGAGAAACAACACTGAGAAGTGCTCTAGTGATCCTCCATACTGCCTGCCCACTCATCATTCGAATAATAAAGTGGTTTCATATTTCCAGCAGTGTATGAGAGATTGTGCCCTGAAGATATCTCAGAAGATTCTTGGCACCAATCTAGTGAGGCTCAACCAAATATGAGCTCACCATGCTAATTGCAACATAGATGTCCGGACGGAGGTTCTCCAAGAACATCAACGCGAATGAGTTTATGAAACTCAAAGGCATTTCCCAAATCTGGTCCGGCATCATTACCATATAACTTCTGAAAGTTAGGATCCTCGAGGAAGTCACAAGCTTGCAGCTTATCTTCTCACATTCAGAATCTAACTCCCTCTGTCTCCTATAAATGAGAGGATCTGCACCTGTTAGACATAGGTGTCGGTACGGGAGGTTTACCATCCACAACCTTCGAGTAATGGTTTGGATCGGTTTCACTCCTAGTGAATCTCAGCTGCATTAGACACCTATCAATCCTCTCATACTACGCCTGAGGTGTTTTGCTTCAAGCCATAGAGGGCTTTCTTCCACCTATATACATGAGACTCCCAATCATGAGTCTCAAACTCCTCTGGTTGTTCCAAGCCTGTGGACCTACTGCATGAGGGGAATGATCCCCTTATAATATTTTCCTTCGGTACATTTCAAATATGTACCTTCATGCTCCTTTTTGAATTCAGGCATCCTAGTCACCATCTGACTCATAGACCTCCGGTGCTGAGTCAATGGACATGGTCCCCAGTGGACTTCCTACAACTTGATACAACCCTGAACTCAAAAACATATTTGAAAGATCTATTTTCAAACACGTACCTTTCCATCGATTAGTGCCACCTTGTAACCTTTGACTTCCATTTCCGAGATGGATATGAGGTTCATCTTGTGATCAGGTACATAAAAGAGATTCTGGGGTTCCTTGCTTTCGTGGAAGAGTCGACCATTTCCTTGATGATCTACATTACCAATCATTCCTTTAATCATTGAAGATGTCCCAGGAATGATTGTTATCTTCATCAAGAGATGTGTCTCTGCCATTTGGACACTCCTTCGCATAACGGCCGAACTTATTTCGACAAGGCATCTGCCTTTCCTTCGACCCTTAGATCCGAACTTTCCAATGAAGTGATCATTAGATGGGCCATCAGAAACTTCATCTGCACCATTCTAATAACATTCTCTGCTTTGAATTCACCCTAGGTGAATTATGAGGAACCCATTGATCCTTTTGTCTTGTCCCAACTGTCTTCGGTGATTGCTAATTCACTCTTGCTTGGGCGTTGTCTTCACCTTAGCTCTGATACCATGTTAAGTTTAGGTATGTTCTATGCTAGAGAAATTTATTTAATTTTCACAGTTAGCAATCACATCAGCATTAAGATAAACTACAGATAGAACATAAATATAAATCGCAGAAGACAAGCCAAGGCAAGAGGACACAAGATATGGCGCGAGCCAGGGACAAACCCCACAATGTGTGGGGAAACCCTTTGATCAAATCTTCTTTTATCTTCAAAGTTCAACAGAGAAAGAGAGAGAGAGAGATATTACAATCACAACAGAAGTCAATACTTTGACTTGTCTAGATCTAAGCATAGATCATCTCCTATAATGATGAGATTAATTGAAGACATTCTGCTTCAACTGATACCTATCACCGTGCTGCATCTAGTCCTCTAGTTGCACTACTGCATACTGCACCATGCTGTTGTCCATGTCCATGATCTTATCCATCATAATGCTGCTCTACTTTGATCTTCACGCTGCTCATCTTGCTGCATCTTCCATGGTCTCATTCATCGTCAAGCTGCCCATGCTTATGATTACATTCACCATAATGTTGTCCATGCTCCATGTATCATTGTGCTGCCCATGCACATGATCTCATACATCATGCTGCCCATATATATCAAGTTGTCCATATATATATATCATGCTGCTCATGATCTCATCTCTACGCTGCATTATGATGCTGCCCATGCCATATACGTTGTCTGCCATATTATATGTAGTGTGTCTTTCATGCCATGTCATGCCATGACATGTCAATGAACATGCTGACACAATTCCACTGAAGATTGTTACAGTCATACCATTGACTGCTATATCAGCATCAATGCCCATCAAGTCTGCACTGTGATAGATGAGAGTGTATAGTCATAGCTGTGCGTATATAATTCATTGTTGTGTGTGTATAGCATTGCCAACGGATTGGATGTTTCCATACCTGACTGCGTTTCCCGTATAGACTGCGTTATATCATGACAGAGTGCTATGCATATATGGTCATGACATTCTTCATAACGCATATATACAACGGATTAGGGTTCATGTAGCTGTTTGCTATCACATGTAGCTGTGTGTTTGCTCCATGACTGCGTGTGGAGTTCCTTTAACTGTGTATCAATATCTATCTGCACAGAAAGATCTTTATGACTGCGTATTTATGCCTTGCATATTTAAGTCTACAAGACAGTGATTGAGTGCGTATATACTACGGGTTCCTATATATCACAGTGGCTCCTCTGCCAATCTCAGAACCATCGGAATATGAGTTCTGTGATTTTATGGTTGCTTCTGGACAACGTTCCCTTGACTATGTTAATAACTCCATTGCCAGCTCAGCGTATAGGGTTTCTATTCACAACGTAATAGTCTTCAGCATGAATAGCGTGCAGGTTGCTTCTAGACAATGTTCCTTTGACTGCGTTAATAACCTCATTGACTGCATTTAAAACCAACGTATAATATCCACAATGTATCCATTGTGAACAGCGTAACCATGAACAGATCACGACTACATGAGTTTCCATGAGCAGCGTAATAGTCCTTCCATGAGCAGCGTCATAGTCCTCTTTTTAGCAATGAGTTAGAGCATCATTTGGCTGTGTATATATGTCTTCATGACTGCATAGAAGGAGTCTCCTTATCACTGTGTTGGATCAACATACGTTGGCTAGGGCATCATCAAACAAGGACAACGTATTCTTTTTGTGACTCTCCTTCTCCAAAAACCCAATATGTGGAGAGGAGATCACATCAAGAATGTGTGATGAGATGACTTCAAGTCCTCTATATTTATACTAAAACATATATGATGAATAGTCACGACGTTTGGGCTTCCTGACCTATGTAAGAGCTGGTCGGCTTGATAATAATTACATAAACAAAATAAATTCATATCTCCATAAATACTTATTAGAATCGGATGATCTTTGGATCAATCCTACACCTCTCGACGAGAGGGCTCCAATAAAAATATCAGCTGCCATAAATAAGTTGACCCACATGGAGTTTGGCCCTAGTTGCCAATTTAACAGAATCGAATTAAGAAGTGGATCCCTTTGGAACACCATCAATCTCTTCAATGATTTTAGAAACCCCAGTTGTTTGAGTGCATGAATATGAACACGTTCTTTTTACAAAGTATGTTTCAAACAATTGCATTCCCCATGAATACAATTTTTACCAACTTGAAGTAGAGAACCTAAAATGAAACTCCTTTTAGGAACTATTTTGATTGCCTTCATGGCCGCTTTGGAACTTTCTCCATAAGATTGTCCATAGCCAAGACCCAAATACTTAGGCCTTTCCTCAACCATTATTGGCTCAACTATGGCTTGGGCATGTTTGCCCAATCCTTTTCCTTCATAGCCCATTTTTGAAATCAAATTGGACTCTATACCTCTTGTATGTTTTTCAAAAGAACCAACATAAACATTCTTAGAGGAAATTGAAGACAAACTAGGATTGTTTACCTCTTCTTCAAACTGATGCTTGACTAAGGCTTCTTTGGCAACAAGGAGTTGTGTCTGCAACTCATGCATCCTTTCTAGGTTCATATTTGCGATATGATGTTGGCTCTCCATTTCTTGCAATTTGTCAAAAAACAACTGCTTCTCTTCCTTCATGGAATTCAATTTCTCTCGAAGTTTTGTGCTCTTCCCTTCATCTTCATACATTTGTTTCACCATATCCATCATGATGAAGAAGTCTCGCTTCATGCCTTGATCAAAGAATCTTGTGAAGGAGGAGGATTTTGAAAACTCAATTGTAGAAGTTGTCATTATAGAAATGAACAAAATAACTTCAACGAAATTCACAAAGCTTTCAAAGAACTAATGGCTGTAGAGTCAAACTCTTATTCAAGCAACCTTTTGAAAACAAACCCTCTTGTGCTTGAAGGGTTGCCTTGAAGTCCTTTGGGTAAGGAGAATGCCTTCAACCCTTCATCCTTCATAAAATCAAGCAACAATCAGTTTACAAACAATCAAATAGTCAAATCCTTTCTACTGTTTAAACACCTTTCAAGTCAAACAAGCAACCCACTGCTCTGTCAGTCAAGAAACTTATTGCGCTGTCAATCAAGCAACTTTCTCTAACATCACCTAATTTGAAATGGGGGTTTGATAACTTGTTATGCTTACAAGAACCTCCCACTCAGTTAAACAAGTAAATGACCTAGCTTATATATGACATTTGCGGAATTAAATACTTGGAACAGGTGTATGTTTTCTTTTAACTGACTAAGTGATTTAAGTCCATTTGTTTCTATTGATATTAAACACATATAACAACCATATAATGCAACAAATAAACAACCACACATAACAACAAATTTAATCTAGGAGTTCAGTTGAATATCGTGGGCTACGTCTCCTTGAGCTTTTTTCATCTTAACTTGGCTCTTTGGGATTATGGTAAAGTTTCTTTTACAAGTTCCACACTTAAATCCAAAGGTTATTGAACTAAACTAATGGGCTTAGAATACCATCTATATCCCTGTCATGGTTGTCATCACTCTGCAAACAGATCTAAGCTCTCTTAGACTTGATTCCTTCAATCAATGCACTGAGCTACCCTGAGCTTCTTGATGGCACTAATTCCTTCAGAATTCTTCAACTATCATTGGACTTTATCTATTGTCTCCAGCACATATCAAACACCAAAATAGACTAAACATTTTCTCAAAATGAGCATTGCATCCCCAATCTAGGCTTTCCTCCACAATTGGCACCTGGCTGCCTGAAACTTCCCTGTAGAAGTATTCAAATGCCTCTGCAAATCCCTACAATGGATTCAGAAGCTCATTACAGTAAAAAATGATTGTTGGTTCATTGGGAATGAGTACTGGTAGCTCCTACAACTGCCTCCAACTCCTGGTGGCCCTGAGCTCCAAAATATCCTTGGATGAAAATCTCCATGAAGATGGCTTCTTCAGCTTCTGTGGACTATTCCATTGGCTTCAGTAGGCTCCAATTAGCCTAACTAGCCTCTTGTTTCACTACCTCTGTCTCTCTGGCTTTGGATGAAAACTGCTCCTGGAGTGCATTTAATCAATATTCCCTAGGGATACTCCACCAAATTTGGTGAAATGCACCTAACGCCAGTTAAACTTAGCATATCTGCCTAAGTTTAGCTGCTCCACCATGCTGACCATCAGAGGTAGCCGTTATAATAAATTTCTGGCGCGCATATGGAGCAGTTAGGGATAAGGCTGATAGTCGTATTAATCGACAACCACGTGAGACTATTTACTTAGCGGAATATCCACCATTGATCAACCCCAGTCAATCCTTCTTTGACTTTCCCTTTTATCAA
Source organism: Pinus taeda (assembly GCA_000404065.3). Taxonomy (NCBI): domain Eukaryota; kingdom Viridiplantae; phylum Streptophyta; class Pinopsida; order Pinales; family Pinaceae; genus Pinus; species Pinus taeda. Next base: position 22,587 of record APFE031187931.1, read on the forward strand.
GTGCTTCAATCTGCGCCATTGATCTCACTTCTTCAGATCCAAAGGATAGCGTGTCACCTACTTGCCAACTAACCTGAACGACCTCCACCGCCGATCTGTCTCGTTCGATCCAACAACTATTGCGCCACCCGCTCGCCAACTAACTTCACCGATCTCCACCATTGATGTGACCCGTCTAATCAAACAGCTATCACACAATCTCGTGTGAAATCTTACACAACTGATATCAGGCCGAGAGTGTGCAAGAAAAACAATTTTCTCGTGCTACGTGTCACCCGCGAAGGGTAATTGCGTAAAATTTAGGAATACTGCTTCCCAACCTTAGGGCACGCGAGATACCAGTTTCCACTTTCCAAATACTACCCACGTTCTTAATTCACACTTTTAAGAAAAGTGCTTTAAGGAAAGGTTTAGCTTTTAAAACCAAATTAATCTTGGTCAAATGTCCATAATTTGCAGTTTACTACACTTTTTCAAATTGTGATAACTCCTTCATAGGGTGTCGGTTTTTCGAACTTTTCGTAGCAGTGAAATCAGCAAGACGAGATCTTTCCGGTCACTCTAGTTTGATGTTCTTTTGAACACTTTGAAGTTTGAGCTATCATTAAGGTTCTGGATCAATATCTGATCATAGTTGCTTAAGGATACCCAATGCACCAAATAATATTAAGCCTTATCCATCAAATAGAATAGAGCAGCAATGTGCTTAACATGATAAAGCACCATAATTGTAGTGATGCACTACATAACATAGAGCACCATGCATATTGTGGTGTTTTTTTTAGCACCACTTCTGTTGTGTATGTATTATTTAAAGCACACTATTAATTAACCAGATCATAAAAGAAAAAGAAAAAATAGATCAACGACTTGAAAATAAGCCTCTTTGAGGGGCCAACCTCCTTTTACATCACATAAAGGAACAATATTTCGATGATAAAAATTACAAGACCTCCTTGTTATATATAGGAGTCTAAAGGGTCACAATATAATCAGGGCCTACATAACAAGAATAAAGTAAGGGGCCAACCTCCTTTTACATCACATAAAGGAACAATATTTCGATGATAAAAATTACAAGACCTCCTTGTTATATATAGGAGTCTAAAGGGTCACAATATAATCAGGGCCTACATAACAAGAATAAAGTAAGGGCACAACAATAACAAAGTGCCCTTCGATGGGGCACAACAATAACAATAGTGCCCTTCTACGGGGCACAACAATAACAATAGTGCGCTTCTACGGGGCACAACAATAACAATATGGGGGATACACTAGTATTATAGATACCTAACATGCCCCTCCCATTCAAAAAAGTGTTGTCCTAAACACTGGAATGGTTAGGGATGCTTCTGTATAAAATACTCATCCTCCCATGTGGAACCTTAATCAAGTTCTTCCACTTAATGAGATACTTTGAAATTGATCGATGCCATAGCTAACGGGTTATTTTTTTCGTGACTTATTTGGGCTCCAATATGATTTTTCCTTCCTCATCAAGTTTCAGAAATATTGTTTGATCTGGAAGCTTGTCACATATAACATTATTTAAGAATGAAACATGGAAAAATGGGTGTACTCGGGAAGATGCAAGCAACTCCAATTTGTCTGCTATAATATCAATGTTTTGTAACACTTTGTACAGACCATATTACTTTGGTGATAATTTATTATCCTTCTTAGATTTCTTGAGGGACATTTATTTTTAAGGTTGTACCTGTAAAAATACCTAGTCTCCTACATCAAAACTTATTTCACTGTGATTTTGATTTTCCTATTGTTTCATTCGATTATGCGCCAGAGTCAAGTTATCCTTTAAGAGTTGGAGAAGTTGTTTTTGATGCTCGATGTGCTCTTCCACTGCTTGAAACTTAGAGTTTTCTCTTAAAGACGATGTGATGGATGGTGGATGATATCCATAAAGTGCCATAAATGGGGTCATTTTTTATGCGGTATGGAAGGAAGTGTTTACCACCATTCTCCAGAGGTAGTCACTTGATGGATTGTGTTTGTTTATCATATGCAAAGCAACAAATATATCCTTCAAAACATTTGTTGAATATCTCAGTTTTCTCATTAGATTGTGGATGATAAGATGAGCTATGAGCTAATTGAGTACCAAGACAAGAAAATAGTTTTGTCCAAATTTTCAAGTGAAAATGGGATCTTTGTCACTTACAATAATCTTTGGGTTTCCATGTAGGTTTTGAACTATGTCCATAAATTCAATAACGATTGTACTTACTTTGAAAGGATGAGATAGTGAGCAAAAGTGTGCATACTTGGAAAGCCTATCAACTACCACCATGTTGACACTCTTTCCTTCGAACTTGTGTAAACTTGTGATAAAATCCACTGACACCTCCTCCCAATGCTAACTTGTAATGGCTAAAGGTTGTAACAAGCGTAGGGTTTTAATTGTCTCAAATTTGTTTCTTTCGCAAACTGAAAATTTTGCCACAAACTTATGAATATCATATTTAGGACCATACCAAAAAAATTCCTTCTTGACCCTATGGTAAGTTTTTAAAGATCCTGACTACCCTCCTAATAGAGAGTTGTGCAATTCCAAAAGAATATTTTGTTTGAGATAGGAGTTCTTACACAAATATAAGTGAACCTTGTACCATAATGAATCATTTTTCCAAATAAATGTATCATATGTATTGGGATCTTTCTACAACTTTTGAATAAATGTCCACACCTCTTTTTCATTCTTCCATTCATCCCTTGCTTCAATTATCTAATCGGGTTGGATAATAGAAATGGCACAGAGGAATTCTTCCACATCCTCATCCCTTCTTGAGAGTGAATTTGCAACAACGTTTTGTTTCCCTTTTTGTAGATGATTTCAAAATCATAACCAAACATCTTTGTGACTCAGTTTTGTTTCTCTTATGAAGATAATATTTGTTCCAAAAAGTATTTAAGACTAGCATGATCTATTTTTACCTTGAAGTGTCTTCCCATTATTTTAGGGCACCATTTCTTCAGGGCATGTAGTATTGCCAACATGAATTTTTCATAAATAGGTCTATGTAAGTAATTTCCCTTGATTGGACGAATTTCAAAATAAATTGGTATTCCTTCCTGCATTAAAAAAACACCAATTCCATTTCATGAGGCATCACATTCCATAATAAAGTTTTTTGTGAAGTCTGGTGTAGCTAAGGCTAGAGCTTGGTACATTTGTGTCTTTAAGATGTTCAAAGGCATTAGTTGCTTCTAGAGTCCAAAAAAATGCATCTTTATCTAGTAATGTTGTTATAGGTGCTACTATTTTCCCATTATTCTTAAAAAACTTGTCTTAATAACCTATCAACTCGAGAAATTCACGAAGATACTTTAGGGTTGTGGGGATTTTCCATTCCATGATGGCTTTAATTTTGTTAGGGTCTACCTTAACACCCTCATGAGATACAATATGGCACAAATATTCCACCTCATGTACCTTAAAGAAACATTTGGAGGGTTTTTCATACAATTATTTCCCCTCCAATAGTTTAAGCACCTTGTCAACATGTTGAACATGATCTTTCAAATATTTTTTGTAGACTCGTATATCATAAAAAAAAAATAACAAAAATTTTCTAAGAAAGGGTTTGAATTGGAATTCATCAAACCTTGAAATGTGGAAGGTGCATTAGTAAGGCCAAACGGCATGACAAAAAATTCATAATGATCTTCATGAGTTGTGAATATTGTTTTTGGAATGTGTTTTGTCTTCATTCTAATTTGATGACATCTGGAATGAAGATCCAACTTGGTGAAGTAAATTTCTCCATGTAATTCATCCAAAAACTCATCAATGAAAGGAATAGAAAATTTATCTTTAATAGTGAGATTATTGAGCTCTTTATAATGTAGACAAATACACCTCGATATGTCCTCCTTGTGCACCAATACTACTAGAGAAGAGAAAGAACTTTGGCTAGGTCGAATTATACCTACCTCTAGTATTTCCACAACCATATGTTCAACTTCAGTCTTTTTGGCATGGGGATATCTATAAGGTCTGATGTTTGGTGGAACACTTCCTGGAATGAATTCAATAGCATGATCATGGTCAAGAATAGGTGGGAGACCTTTGGGAGCCTCAAATACCCTGGAATGATCATCTAGGACTCTTTAGAGATTTGGAGAAACATATGATTTTGATGTTTGAACATTAAGTGAGCATGATTTGGAATAGGAAAATAGTGCCTATGGAGCTAAATGGTGATGGAAAAACCTTAGCTAAACTAAGGGCGATGCTTCTACCATGGCAGTTCTGACCCTACCACCCGACACTTGACGGTCTAGTTCTTCTGTCCTTAAGGCACTAGAATGACACCATCGAACCTCCTTCCCTTGCAGTTAATGCGGGCTCACAGTTACAGTGGACTACTTGTTGCTCCCGACAACGTTTATTTCATTCACTGGCGATTCTAAGAACATGGAGGGGGCGGAAAAACCAACAGACCCTCATTTCCAAGAGGTCAACAGGACCTCACACCGTGCCGTGTCAATCCCAGGTCATTCCGCTACTCCTCAGTGTTTGCTATCATCCTCTTACTCTGCTCAAGGTCGACCATCTTCATTTGCACCCCATCCCTTCACTGTTCACCTTGAAGAAGTTCCTGGGTTGGACTGTCCCCCACTCTCCCCAAAGACCCTGAATTTGTTAGGTTCCTACTTGTAAGCATTGCCATCCTTTGATGTGCCTCTCCCACAGTTACCCCACATCTCCACTCCTCTTGGTTTTGCACCCATCTCTAGTTCATTACCTAAAACCATTCCTTCAAACCCTCATCCCCCTGGTGGTCCATCAATCCCTTCAATTCCTAACCCTAACCCTAACACTCCCATCCACTCCGACTGCTTTAGCTCCCCTATCCCTACCCCCAAATCTACCCCATCCACCCCGCAGACAATGAATCAAGGCATTCACAGACTACTAAAGGACTACCTGATGGCTAGACACTCAGACAAACAAAAAAAGGGTAGGTGCCTTAGGGCTGGTTACAAAGACATCAAGCTCACCCTGGGATAGGACCTCACAATGGGAGAGGTGGGCAATACTACCAAGAAGGTTCTAGTTGGGTGTGTTCATGGGATGAATTACATTGTAGAATGGTTACAACTCTGGAGTGAGGAAATCTGGGGCTCCCTCCTTAAAGATGTGCCCATTATCCATGTTCTGGCAAGGGGATGGTTCACCCTTCGATTCCACCGAGAGGAACACACGGACTAGATCCTTTCCAGGTTCTGGCACATAGAAATGGTGCCAGTATTACTGAAGCGATGGGATCCTTTGTTTGATCCTGAGAGAGAACAGTTGGGGGCGGGTCCTATCTAGGTCTGGTTGCCGGGTCTTCCTCTGCAATATTGGACAACCACTATCTTCAAGCGAATTGGGTATGCCCTGGATACCTACCTAGATCACGATCAATCCTTCGAATTGACTGGGATCATGACCATGGCCTGAATACTGGTGCACTTGGATACTAGGGTCGGACTGGAGGAGAAGATCACCCTTCTCTAGCGACATTTCACTTGCAAACAAAACCTAGACTATGAGGGTGTGCCTTTCCGGTGCAGACGCTGCCACAAGGTCAGACACCTATCCAAAGATTGTCCCTTGCTCATGAATTCGACTACAACAACTAAGGGTTCAATGCATAGGCTATCAGAAGAGCCGATGGTGGACGTGCTTCCCCCAGATTTGGATCGTTCAAAGGAAGAAGTTGAGAACACTGTTCAGACCTCTAGTGCCTCCCAGAAGCCACCTCCATCACCTCCAAAGACCAGATCTAGATCTGCGGCGGAAGCTGCTCCTCCTTCGGGTACTGTATCTACTCCTTGCTCCCACCACTTGTTTAAATATTGCTCCCATTACATGCTCAATTGTTCCACTGCAACCTTTATTCTCCACTACCCCATCGTTGATTACTGGTCTGGACGATATCCCATTGCCATTTGAACATACCCCCCGGGCCTTCATGCCTATAATCTCCAACCCTGTAGGCAAGCCACCCCCAATACTCTGGGTCTGGGTATCCCCTCGCTTCAGCTGACCACAAGCCCACAAGAGGGAGACCCTCCAAATTAGTCAAACCAAAATTGCAGGGGATGACTTTGCCCTGGGTCATCAAAACGCCATTGATTGGGTGCTTAGAGCAGCAGACACCCCAGCCAAGGTTTCTTGATGAAATGGATCTCCTTCAATTGTAGGGGATTGGCCAACCCCCCAAAAAAACTGGCCCTCAAGAGAATCTTGAGCTTCGAACCTTGTGATATAATCTTCCTTTAGGAAACTTTGGGGCCTTCAGATCCTCCTGAGCATCATGCCTAGATGGCACTTTCAAGCCATGGATGTAGCTGGCAGATCAGGGGGTCTCACCCTTAGGATAAACCCGCGTACCATTAAGGTGATAGCCTCTTGGGGTGGTCTTGGTTTCATTGGTATGGATCTCATCTCGACAATTTTGGGTAAATAGATCCGTATAATAAATATATATGCCCCCTATCAAAATAGGATGGACTTCTGGAAACTATTGCTAGACAACCCGATGATAAACTCCTCAACTATTTTGGGGGGTGACCTTAACTTCTCCATTGGTCATGAAGAATCCTGGGGCCATCACTCACAACTTGATCCACTCTCAGATCAATTGAGCTCTCTGCTGGATCAGCATGGCCTCATTGACATACCTATGAAAAAGAAGATGCCTACTTGGCATAACGGAAGAATTGGTGAGGTCACCTTAGGGAGAAGACTGGACCGGTTCCTTATCCACGAAGACCTGCTGATGACTCTCACCATATTCAGACAATGGGTGGGCTCAGGAGGCATATCTATTCACTCATCGATATATCTGGAATTGGTTGGCTCCACTGTCAAACATCGAGCCCCATACAAGTTCAACTCATCCTGGCTTAAGGACCCTAACTACCTTAAGATGGTCACTGACTACTAGAAATCTCACCCCCTCTCAACTGAGAGGTGGAAGGTTGTTAGTTTCTACAATAACTTGCACCACCTCAAGTGACTCTCAATCGATTGGGCAAAACAAAAGAAAGCCAAGGAAGACCTAGCCATATCTGAATTAGAATCCCAGATAGCTAATCTAACGGATGAACACGGTAAAGGCTACAACTCTATTGAGTCAAAAGTAAAGCTAGTTGAGATGGAAGCCTAGAGATCTAAGATCTTATTGGCTCGAGAAGAAACCTAGAAACTTAGAAGCAGGGCCATTTGGTTACAAGAGAGGGATGGCAACACTAAATTCTTCCACAAATTTTCAAATGAAAGGAAAGCCAACAACATGATTTGGCAACTTCCCTATGACCAAGGAAGGTCGGCAAACACTCATGCTCTACTTTCACAGTTACACATTTCTCACTTCAAACAGCTGTTGAAATCCCCTCCAGGTGCTACACTGCCTGATATTATTCATATTGATGGGCACTTCCCAAGATTCGTGGATCTTGAAAGACTGGAGGATCTCATTAAACCTGTCTCCCTTGGGGAATTGGAGAGCACCCTAAAATGGTTCAAAAGAGATAGAAGCCCCAGTCCGGATGGTTGGCCTGTGGAGTTCTACCTTACCTTTTTTGAATCCTTGGACCTGACCTTATAGCAGTGGAAGAATGTCGTGACAGTGGTAAACTACATGAACACATAAACTCCACTTTCGTTTCCCTTATTCCAAAATTGGACTCTCCTCTATCGTTTAATAATTCCATCCTATATCGCTCTACAATTGCCTCTATAAAATCATTGCCAAGATCATAGCTAAACATATCTAACCTATTCTATCAGAGCACATCTCCCCGGAACAGTTTTCCTTTTTACAAAACTAAAAAATTCATGAGACCATTGCCACAACACAAGAGGCCCTCCACTCCATCAAGCTGAAGAACCTTAAATTAATGATGCTCAAAATTGATCTCTCAAAGGCTTTTGATAGGGTCAGTTGGCTATATCTCCAGATGTTACTCACCCACTCACCCACTTGGGTTTCCCTCCTACCTTCATCAGATGGATCATGTGTTGTATTACATCGGTCTCCTTTGCTATATTAATCAATGGATCAGCCTCCCACACCTTCCGAGCCGAGAGGGGACTCAGACAAGGATGCCCCCTTTCCCCCCTACTCTTCCTCTTGGTTATGGAAGGCCTTAACTGAAGGATTGCAACGGAGAAGGATGTAGGGAATCTCAAGGGACTAAAGATAATAGATCAATGTCTGTCTCATCTCCTTTTTGTTGATGACATCCTCATTTTCTTAGATGGAAGCATTCAGGACATAATTACCTTCACATGGTCCCTAAGGCTTTTTATCTCGGCCACTAGGATGGATTTTAGCCAGGCTAAATCCACCATAACCCTGTCAAGATGTACTCAACAGGAAACCAATCTTTCTCTCCAAAATTTCCCCTTTCAGATTCAGGCCCTCAAGGATGGGTTGAAGTACCTGGGATTTAAGATTAAACCTAATGGATACAATATATTTGACTGGACTTGGTTGATCGCAAGGGTTGAAAGAAGACGAAATCTATGGAGCCACAGGTTTTTATCCAGGGTAGGAAGATTGGTGCTTATCAAATATGTCCTTGAAGCCACACCAGTTTGCTGGATGTCCCTAGCCTGGATCCCACAAGGAATTATAGAAAGGATTTAGAGATTATGCTACAATTTATTATGGAAAGGAAATCAAGAGGGGAAGATATATGCTTCGGTCAAATGGAGCAGCATAGCTATCCCAAAAAAATGGGGAGGGTGGGGGTTAAAAAATATATCTGCCTTCACATAGGCTCTTGCAGCGAAATTAGGCTAGTTACTCCTGAAACAAAGAAGCCTATGGACTGAAGTGATCACCTACAAATACATTTGGCTGACACCATTGTTGGATTGGTTAAGACTACCAACCTGGAACAAAAAGATCATCTCGGTCATCTGGAGGGTAGTTTTGAATACTCTCCACACTATTAGAAAGGGACTCACCTAGAGAATTGACAATGGAGAGGAAGCTCGTATCGGAATAGATCCATGGATAGGATGTGGGAACTCACATCTACTACCACAGGCCCTGATAGAAAATCTGAATCAAAAATATATCTACTCTAGAGCACATATAGGAGACCCCCACAACACATCAGTATATTAGCAAGCTTAGTTATCGAGGACAACTCTAGACATCCCTGATAGATGGCACTTGGAGTGGGGGACTTATTTGAGAGCCTTAACTGAATCACATGTTAGATTAAGGGATGAGACGAATGAGTTGCTATGGGGACTTGCACAAAATGGGAAATACTCCCCTAAGGAGGGGTACAAAATAATTCATGCTAGTCACAAACTTGAAGCTTTAAAGAACTGGTGGTGGAACATATGGAAGCTACAGGGCCCTCCTCGCTCCCGATTACTAATGTGGAATATTATTTAGGACAAAGTCCCGACTGGAAGCAACCTTAGGAAACGGGCTTTCCCTAGACCTACTTGGTGTATCCTTTACAAAAATGAGGAGGAATCCACCAATCATCTATTCCTCACTTGTCTGACAACTCAGAATTTCTGGGCACAAGTCCTACATTACTTGAAGATAGCACATATTTGGTCTGGGGAGGATGTCAATATGGCCTGGAATAATTGGTGAGACAATGTTTCGAACCTGAAATCGAGGAAATTGCCACTGATCGTCTCTTGGCATATCTGGATATGCATGAACAACAATATTTTTCAAGGAAAACAAATTACTTGGGCTCTGATCATCCCAAAGATATGTATGAGCTTCCTTGAGATCCTGAAGGAGACACAACATACCCGAAAAAGGCACATCACCCTTGAAGTCATTGATAGAAGGATTCCCTGGGCATACTTCGATGGTGCTGCCCAGAAGTGGGGTGTGTTGGAGGCATCATCTTTCACAAATCCGAATCACATTATTTTCATATCAGTTTGGGGCTGGGAAATGACACCAAAAATTATGCGAAACTCGTGACCCGATGCCTTCTATTATACTTTCTACATTCAAAAACTGCAGAGACTTACAGATATTTGGGGACTCTAAGATGGTCATAAATTGCTTCAATTGCACAACTACATGCCATGCTTTCTCACTCAAAACAATATTCGATGATGTCTTATTTATAAAAGAACAATTTGATTTTGTTTCTTGCACTCATATATACAGGGAACACAATGCAACCGCAGATAGGTTATTGAAAGAGGCAACGAATCACCCTCGAGGAGAATGGTTGATCAGAGAACACACTCAGGCATAGGTTTATCAGTACTACCACAAACCATATATAGACCATGTTTTGTAGAGGGTAGACGAGCCCTAGTTACAACACTCCTTTGTTAAATATTTATGCACAGATTTATGGATATGTAAATATTTATGTAATTAAACTTCTACCAACACACCCGAGTATGGGATTTTTGTAAATTTTGATACAGTTTCTGCAAACTTATTTCTGTTGACCATGGTCAACTTACTACATATGCAAAGGGAATTTACAACATGTAATTTTATTGATAATGAAAATTACGATTTTTCTTTCTGGGAAAAAATAAAATTAAGTGAGCATAATTGTGCAATTACACCTTATTTTCCTTTACTTAAAAGATTTTCCATGTCTTTAGAAATGATTATCTTCCCGAGTTTCCCTGTGATACCCCTTAATTCAATTTCTTTTCCTTCCCAAAAAAAATCCAAGAAATGTTATTGAAAATTAAAATCTATTTTCCCTAAAGATTGTAACCATTGGACTCCTAATACAAAATCAACAACACCCATTAGAATGGAAAGCATTGGAATATTAAATATATATTCCCCCATGATGAGCTTGATATTATGGCATCTCCCTAAGAATTTATAGTTCCTCCATTTGAAAACATCACTTCATAGTCTAGTGTTGGATATAGAAAGCAATTCAATACCTTGGCTATCTTACAATGAATAAAATTATGGGTACTACCCGAATCAATCAATACTATTACCTTTTTCTTCTAGATATATCCTTCTATCTTGAGAACTTGAGGAATGGTAATTCCCGCCAATGCATTACAAGATATTTTTAGATCATTTCTTCTTTCTCTAGGGTTGTTTCCTAGTGTATATCCTCTTCTTTTGATGTTTCTTGTTCATTTTCTTCCTTCTCTTCACAATCTATGTAAAATATTTTTTTCTCAGCACACTTAGTACCTTTAGTGTATTTTTTATCACAAGTGTAACAAAGCCCCTTTTCTCTTTTTTCCTCCAGTTATTGTGGTGTCAACCTTGTAGGTTGTAGGAGGCTAGGAGAAACACTTGGACCATATTTATAGTTGTGAGTGGTAGACTTCTTTGCTACCATAATTTTTCTTTCAAATTTTCTTGCCACCCTCAATTCATTTTCCAATGAATTAGGTTCCTAGAAGCGACCCTCATGTTGGATGTTATACTTTAAAGTACCTATGAATACAACAATCATATACTCCTATGGAATATCGGTTACCTTGAGATTCAATCTTTGGAAGTCCTCAATGAGCTCCACCATTAACAAACCATTTTGTTTGAGATTTATCAATTGGCTAAAGAAGGTATTGCTCTTTGTATCCTCATAATGTGCTATCGATTCCTTCATAAAAATTGTCCAGGTGAAAATGATTTAAGAGAACAAAGCCATCAATACCATAAAAACTGGATGGGTTCTCAATATAAATATGCAATGTGTACCTTTTGTGTGTGTGGCACATCATGCAAATCAAATAATTGCTCCATCTATAGTATCCATGTTACCAAATCTTGCCATTAGACTTCCTCATATCAATATTTGGAATATGGTTGATATTTAGCCCTAAGTTAGAGTGTATAAAATAATTATTCATATTCCTTTTGTTCTCATCATGAGTTTCATGGACTACCTTGCCACCATTATGAATCTTTTCCTACAGTATATTTGTCAAACCTTCCATGTTTGTTTTTAAAACTTCCATGTCCTATTTTAAGCCATCCATGTCCCCTTTCAAACCATCCATGTCCCCTTTCAAACCATCCATGTACCCTTTTATTTTTTCTTCTAAACTATCCATCTTAACATTCATCCTTCCCAGTTCATTTTTGGCTTCTCTTTGTGAGAGTGAAAATTGTTTCCACAAATTTGATATATCATGTTGCATTTCTTCTTCTTCATATGTCATAGTAGAGATTTTTGAGCACTTAATAGATGTAGATTTTTTTTTGAGACATTTTGGAACCAATTAATGATATATATGCTTCATTATACCTTTTGAATCACTTAAACTGATTTTTTAAACCTCAAAGCAAATGATTCCATCCCGGCTATGAGAAACGTTGTGAAATGGCATTCTTAACTCAATAAAACATCACTTTCAAGCTTTTACTGAAGTGTTTACTGGGCACCCACCATATGACCTATACCACTTTATGAATGAATCTTAGTTGATACTACAATATACCTTATCAGGATGGTATGAAACAACCTTACCCTTACCTTGATTAGAACCTATTGCTTCAGGCAGGAAGACGAGGGAGGGGGGAGGCAGATATTCACCTTTTACTTACGTGCATGCTCTATTAACCTTTTTTTTTTACCAGACACACTTATGATCCACGCCAACGTTAATGAATGGAGGGCTACCTGTGCTTTGAAGGACCCGAAGGGCGCTTTCCTGTAATCAGGGAAGGAAGTTTCACCGTTCCCAAGATAAGACATACATATTGAAGGTCCCGGAGGGGCTTGTGCTTCTAAGGGCAAGGAAGTTTATTTATGCAAATTTAAAAATACACACATTTTAGAACTTGTTTGAGCTTATTGATAAGGCTGACCTTGCAATTGTTGTATCTTATGATTTTGGATCTCCAAAGCATAAAATTTCATTTTTTATTATCCCTCCATGTCTTCATTCCAACCCTACTAGTTAAACCAAGATTGGATTCTTCAAGATAAAGTTATAGCAATTTTCCCAACATGACCTGAGTATAGACTGGTTCAATATAGCGAACTTGTATGGGATGCCACGTGTCACTTTTAAAACCTTCGGCCCTGAAAATGATAAATGAGAACCAAAATTCCATGAAATTTCAGTCACTTCTTACAAAATACAAATCGGATGCAGGAAGAGAAAGTTATGATGATTTTACTTGGAACACCTATTAGAGACAAAATTCTAGAGCATGTAGAAACCCTAAGTTCCTTGGACCATATCTCCAAAAATAATAACAAACCAAGATATCAAACTTTTACACAATGTTAATCAATATTTCAGCTCCACTTGATCGAAATTTCAGCTTCAGAAGCCTCACAAAAAAATAAAAATAAATAAATATTATAGAAAAAATTCCAAGATGACTTGTTTGAAGAAGTGAAACCCTAGGATCCAGAGTTCTGATACCAAATGTTAAGTAACCAGATCACAAAAAGAAAAGAAAAGATAAATCAGCAACTTGAAAATAATCCTCTTCAAGTGGGAAACCTCCTTTTACATCACATAAATGAACAATTCTTGGATGATACAAATGACAATACCTCCTTGGTATATATAGGAGTCTAAAGGGTCATAATATAATCAAGGCCTACGTAACAATAATAATGTAATGGCACAAAAATAAACATAGTAGCCTTCTATGGGGCACAAAAATAACAATATGGGGGCTACACTGGTATTATAGGGACCTAAAACCCACTTTTTACTTTTTTTATGCAAATAGAAATTATTTTCAATTTTTTATATATACAACATGTTTATATATATGTGCGTGTTTTAGAATTTACATTTATTTTATCTATACATATGTGTATAAACATAATTGTATGTGAACCAAAGATAATTATAATGAGAGTAGGAATAACAACAACAACAAGTTACAAGTTGACATGTACAACTTTGTAGAGGGAGAGGTTCCCTTGCTTTATTTCATAGCAAACACATTAATTTTTTAGGAATGTTGGCCTCTTGAAATTTTATGACGAGGTTACATCCCTTAGGTGGGACTCGACATTTTTACAATAGTAGATTTGTTGTTATTATCGTACCAAATCAACATTTGAGGTCAATCTTGATCTCTGGTGTCAACCCATGGAGGTGTATAGTTATTTTATCACTCGGATGTCTAGGAGTGGCAAGGATTTTCCCCGATTCCATGATTTACCATTCAACATTTGAGGGGATATTTAGCTCGCAAATGTGTAGAGATATGCCAGGCATGATATTATTAGTGTTGCCTCTTTCCAAGTTACTAGTGGATAGTTACAAATAGATGTGGTTGGTGCAAAGGAGGTCAGGTGCCTATCCATTACTATCATAGAACTAGCATGCTTTACCTCTAATGGGAAGCACATTAATTTTAATTTGACGCATTATTTAGATATCTTAGTACAGAGCCCCCAACTAACTAGGAAATTAGATGTATTTGTGAAAGTTTTGTTTTTCATGGATTGTCGTCACTTTGTTATTGATGGGACGACATTCTTCCTATTTGTATCAGAGGTATTTACTTTATTTTCAAAGAGGTTTCATGCCTCTAAATCTAAAATAATTTTCTTCCCTCATATGCATATTATTAATGCACATATGTGCATGTGGGGTAGGCTTTTTCCCAATAGGGGTTAGTTGGATTGGCCATGTATCCTAGTCAGTACAAAGATTTGAGATTATGTTTGGCTTCAAAGGAAAATCACTCGATATTGTTTAATACCCATGTGTAGAGATCCATTGGGGAGGATGTTATAACATCTTGTGTACTATGAATGAGACACCGGATGACTAAATTAATATTATTATTATATTTTGATGAGTATAGTTGCGTTTTTTTCCCTTATTTAATGCACATGTAATTTATGTAACATTTTGTTTCAATATCTTATTTATTATTATCTATTGTTATTAATATATCAAATTTTATGTTTTGGATGAGCCTCCCCAATAGGAACAAGATATGGACGAGGTAGACTAGTAGCCTTAGGTACTTAGCCCTTGCATGCCATGTAGGCTAGATAATAGATTTTGAACTAAGGTGGTTGATCACATATGCAATATAATTATAAGACAAGGACTGGCTCTCATGCTCATTTTATAGATATTATAGGACCTAGAGTATCTGACATATAGGTGTCCCTTCCTTGTGACATGAGATCATTGATGTGTCATATTGTTGGTTGCCCTTACCTCATCTAGAGGTTAAGCCATGGTGCTCATTCTAACTCATTTGATTATCCTCTAAGGATGATGTTACTCGTCATCCACCTGTCAATTCTCCACCACATGGTCTTACACCATATTGACCACCATCCCTTCATTATCCTCCACCACATGGTCCTACTCAGAACAACCACCATACCCTCATCCTACATCATACAAGCTACCATCCCCTAGTCCTCATCCTCCTCGTCCTCATGTGTTAGCAGCGATACCATCATGTTATCCACCTCTTCTTCCTCCTCCTCATACGTCGGTAATTGTACCATCCAACAATCCACCAACACCTCCTCCTCATATGATAGTAGCTAGACGATCCATTGATCCACCACTTCTTTCTCATGCTCCTCCACATGTGTCACTAGTAGGACCATCCACTAATCCACCTCCTCCTCCTCATATGTTAGCAGCTACACGATATTCCATTGGTCCACCCACTATTACCCCCCTTCTCCCCATCTACTACATTTTTAGAACTATTTTCTAGGCTATGATCACATTAGGTGCATACCTCCTGATCGAGGCATGATATGGATTGGATAAATATTCCATATTGATGTTTTTAGAGAGGAAAAAGTAAATGAATAATCTTACATAAGTAGTTTTGTTGATGGGATCTAGTTTGGAGAATTAAGTAAAAATCTCCAGAGACTAGTTTGAGGGCTTGAATGACATTTTTCTAGGGTAAAATTGTGTTGCTTGAGTGTGGAACCTCGTGACATTATTTTACAGACAAAGACCTTTCCAATAGTCCAATATGTCAATAAAAGTTTAAATACAATTTATGTCCCACAGAATTTGACCTATTTTTAGACCAGGCAATAACTCCTCAAAAGAATTCAATTCATATTATTCCTTTAGGTTGGTCTTTATTATATACATGAGGGAGACTATTCACTTCATCTCCCGACGACTATTCATATCCCTTATTATTTATTTACATTGATTATATTTATTCACCTAATCCTGATGATTAGGTGTCAACATTTCCCCCCTTAATTTGAAGGGATGTTGGTGAGTCCAAGCATCATTCTAAATCGTTCAAGATTTTCTCTTCCAAGTGCTTTGGTGAAAGATGTCGAGAATTTTCTCATTAGTGGAACAATGATAGAGATGGATTGTTTTGGCCTCAACATGATGTCGAATCAGATGATATTTGGTATTGATGTGCTTCGTTCGATCATGGAACTTTGGTTTCTTGGCCAACTTTATTGCATAGGTATTGTCAATCATGAGTGGAGTTGATTTTACTTTTTTTACCTACAAATCTTCAAGAATTTTCCCAAGCCACACAATTTCTTTTGTTGCTTCAGCTGTTGCCACGTATTCTACTTTTTTTGTGGAATCTACTAGAACTGATTGTTTGCGTGATCTCTAGGAGACAACTCTTGATCCAAGACTCATAGCATATCTTGAAGTAGATACCCCAGTTTCTTTGTCTCCATCGAAGTCTGAATCAGAGTATCCAATCAAACTGAAGTCGTCCACCTGTGTATACTTGATTCCAAAGTCTCGAGTTCCCTTCAATTATCTTATAACTATTTTTGCAGCAGACCAATGTCCCTCACAACAAACGAAATGTCTGGTCTGGTAGTAGTTAGGTAGTTGAGACTTCCTACAAGTTGTCTATACTTTGTTGCATCCTCAAATTCTTTTCCTTCAATAGATGTGAGCTTTAAGTTTTGTTCCATTGGAGTAGTAAGAGGATTGCATTCTGTCATGCCAAACGTGTTCAATAGATCTCCAATGTATTTGTTTTGAGAAAGAAATATGGAGTTCAGATGTTGGGTTAATTCAATACTAAGATAGTAATGAACATAGCCCAAGTCAGTCATTTCAAAACTTTTCCCCAATTCCTTCTTTATCGATGCAATGTAGCTTTCATTGTTCCCTATCATCAAAAGATCATCTACATATACCAGAAGATATACAACTGTTTTGCCAACTTTCTTGACAAATAAAGTTGCATCATCAAGATCATAATCTTTGAAATTGAGTTTCAGAAGATGCTTAGTTAGTTTTTCATACCAGGCTCGTGGTGTTTGTTTGAGGCCATACAAGGACTTCACAAGTTTGCATACTTTATGTTCATGTCCTTTCACAGCAAATCCTTCAGGCTGGGACATAAAAACATTCTCTTTTAGATCTCCATTCAAGAAAGCAGTTTTTACATCCATTTGATGGACTTTCCAACCGTTCTGAGCTACTAGGGAAAAGAGTGTTTGGATGGTAGCCCATTTTGCTATGGGGGCAAAAGTCTCCTCATAATCGACCCCTTCCTTCTATGCAAAACCTTTTTCCACAAGCCTAGCTTTGTGCTTGTCAAGTGAGCCATCAGCTTTACACTTGTTCTTGTAGACCCGCTTGCAGCCAATTGGTTTAGTTCCTAATGGAGGATCAACCAGCTTCCAAGTGCCGTTATTTATGAGGGCATCATACTGCTTTTGCATCGCTTCTTTCCATTCATCACAAGAAGAATATTCTTTGAAGGAAGTTGGTTCAAAATCTGTAGACAAGTTCAATTCACAATCATAAGAAACATCCATATCAATAGGTGAATTAGAGTCATCTACATCACCTCCATTTTGCGGTTTGAATTTCTAGTTCCTGTCTTTCCAACCTCATCAGGTTGAAAACTTTCAAGTGTCTTTGTCAACCACTTTGGGGGACCTTTCTCAGGTGTTCCAGGCTGCACTATTGATTGGGTTGGGACTGAATCAAGATTGAGTCTCCAATTTTATCAATCACATCAGTTAAAGCATCATTCGTTGTTGGAGTTTAATGCAGGGGAGAGAGTTCTTCAGGAGAAGATTCCACATGTCGATCTAGTATAGGAATCCCCCCTTCAAGATGTGGAATCTGATTATCAAATTCTTGAAATGATTTTGCATTTGCGAATCTATCTAAGTGATCAAGTTTTCGCTCAACAACATTGTTAGTTTTGGATGATTCAAGAAAAATTACATCTCTAGATACAACAAACTTTTTATTGACTTCATCATAGAGATGATATGCTTTGGAGGTGTTTGAATACCCCAGGAATATACATTTACGACTTACACCAAGTTTATTTCTATGTACCTTTGGTATCAAGGCATAATAGGTGGAGCCAAAGACCCTGATATGCTTTACCGAAGGAACATGTCCATACCACATTTCATATGGAGTCTTGTTTCCAATAGCATTAGATGGACATCTATTCTTTATATATGTAGCACATAGAACAACATCAGCCCAAAACATTATCTTTACATTTTTGAAGAAGAGCATGGATCATACCATATTTAAGATTGTCCCATTCATTCTTTCAGCTACACCATTCTGTTGGAGATTATAAGGTACAGTTATTTGATGTTTGATCCCATGTTGGCGAAGATAGTTTTCAAATTCATTTGATGTGTATTCTTTTCCATTATCAGTGTGAATAGACCCAATATGACATTGTGCATCATTTTCAATCCATTTATGAAAGTTCTTGAATATTTGAAAAGCATCAGATATGTTCTTCAATAAATAAAGCCAACACATTGTTTCTTGGAAAACTAGTGTGTTTTCAATTTTCTATGCCCACTAAGATAGGTAACTATCTTAGAAACAAACAATCAAAGCAATTTGTGATTTCCTCTATGTATGATAGATAAGAGAGAAGAAAAGGGACCAAGCTGGATCTTTCACTTGACTCCTTGCTTGATTTCTCTCCCCCTCGATAGAGCTTGTAACTCCTCTCATACTTGTCCCGCTTAGAGAATATTTATAGAGATAACATAACAAAACACCATCAAAGCATCTCAATCTATTATTTCATAAACAATGCAGAATCAGAAATACATTGAACATACAATGGCATTCACAAATAACAAGATTCACAAGTACACGATTGTATGGAGGAAAACTCAAAGAACTTTATTAAAATAGAAGGGAGAATTACAACCCAGTTCTCTAATCCAACATCATCCTCCCAACATCAAAGCCCTCTTCACCTCATGAAAAGCAAGATCACCTAATAATCTAATGCTCCTTCTCAAAGACAAACTAACAACACTTCCTTACAAATTACAAAATTCCAGCCTCTAGATCTCTCAGATGAGGGATCCATTTATAGATGTCTGCAAGGTTGTGAGTCATCTCTGGGTTTTTGATTAGTGTCATTTCACTTGTAGTTCTTGGTTCCACTTGGAGATTTCTTTGATCTCTTACTCATCCCTGCGCGAATTCAGAGAGGTAAGTGTCATAGGAGAAGTTTCTAGAAGATTCCATGAACATCCACTTAGCAAATTGTCTCAAACATTTGTCCATTCTCGCTCATTACACCCCACAGAAGGCTTCTTTAGTATGCATCACCTCGATAGTGTAGGAGTCAGTATGCATCGCACCCTGATAGTGGAGCAGTCAGTATGGTCCAATTTTGGCCAATTCTAAGTGGTTTTTTCTGGTGGAACTTCTAGGGAATGATGTAATCAGTTGATTATGATCCTTTAGGGTATGAAACAACACTTCTAGGGGTTAAAGAGCCCTTGGTTTATTGAAATATAAGATTGGGCTTGTAGTGCCCAAATATGTCTATAAGTGTTGCCTCCTAAAGCATGAAGTCGTAAATCTTTTGATGTTAGGTGAAATGCTTTATCATGAGGATCCGAGGTATTCGAACTGGAAGGTGACCTGTATAAGATACAATACAATACATTATCATCATATTATTTTCATGATGTAGCTGAGGCGGGCATTCCCATGCTCAGTTTTATAAATTCATTTTCATGTACATAGGACAAATAATCATCTGCAGATGCAGACTGGTGATTCTTTATATGTAGAGTTGTCATCCCTTAGCTTGGATGATCATCTGTGCAGCTTCTATGTACATTTGATGTCTTTATATTCCTGAATATATCGTAGCTCGGATGGATGAAACTAGATCTGGGGTCTTCAAACTCGTTCAATCTTCACCCGATGTACAAGTCGATCCATGTGAAAAGATGTCCTGAAGTTGAACATGGAAAGACATCGCCTGATTACTAGCCAATAATGTAAGCTGTTAATAAACGCGAGAGGAATCATCGATAATGATAATGACCCTCAAGGTATTGTGGTACAATTCACATGGTGTGAATATATGATCCAATGTCGAACACCACGCAAAATCTTTCGGTCGAAGGCCATTGATGTAAACCTGTCGCTGGAAGTGAGAAACTTGCCATTGAGGCATGCAAGCTTCAAAGTATTGAAAGGGGTGTTTCTAAGTCAACTTCTTCGATAATGTGATGATGTCGACAAGAAGTGACCCGTCGTAGGGAGCCTTAATGTATCCCACATCTACGACACAAAACGAAGCAAATGATTTTCTGGAGGTGAAAACGATCTGATGATACAAGGCTCAGGAATGGAGGTCATGAAAAATGGAGGGTGAAGTATTGCAGTGGATGAGGCGTTAACTGGATGGTGAATTCTCTGAATGACTTCTCTTGAACATGTTGGCGACACTGAGATGGATTGGTAGCGTTAACCCGAAAAGATGGATGGTACGGAGGACCAATGGTGATATGACCAGTGAACGGAATAACCCAACTCGACTCAATCATGGTGGTGGAGTATAAGTGTCATGTTCAAGAGTGACCTGCTACCAATAAAATTCTTCAAGTTTTCTTCCCTTTTTCCCTAGTCATTGCTGACCAATACCTCTTTATTTTTGTCAAGCTTGAGGAGGATAACATATGCTTGTTCTATAATTTTCCCTTCGGGCAAACCTGTCGCTATGTTTTAGCGATCCTAGTGATAATGAAACTCGTTCTTGTCTAGGTGGACAAGTTTGTCGCTATTGTTTTAACAAGTTTAACAACAAGGATAACTCGGTCCTTTTCATTTTTAGAGAGTTTGAAAAGGGACGAAAAGGAAACTCCAACAGTTCTTTTTCGTAGCATAATCCCTTTAAGTCCGAAAAAGATTAAAATAATACGAAAGGGATGACTTTTCGATCGCTTTAGCGAGTCGAAAAAGACAAGTGCTCGATCTTTTTTGCGGAATGATCCCTCAGGTCCAAAAAGATTAAAATGTATAGGAGGGATGGTGCTTCCCCTTAATTTAACGAGCTAGAAAGGCCAATATCTCGACAATCGTTTCATATTTAACGAGTCTAAAAAGAGTTTAGAGGAGGCTCGTTTTTTAGGAACGAGTGGCGTTTTATGGTAGCAACTGGTTCCAGGTAAGCTTGGAACTTCTCAAAACATGGTGATGTGAAGAGGGTGGCTAATAGGACCACTCATCGCAGTTGTTCCTCAAAAAGGTAAACAATCAAGTGGAAACATATGATCGGCCAAAATAATGGAGGTGATGGTAGGAACACAACCAAGGCTCAAAAGGCTGATATAATGGCAATCATAAAGGTTATTTACCGAGGGTGGATTCATTTTTTAACGATCTTGAACCGGGAGAAACTATGCTCAGTTGGCAGGTTCATTTTTTAACGAGCTTTACCCTTGCAGAAACATTGCTCATTTGCAGTTAAAGATGTCCCTCATTGGTAGGTTCATTTTTTAGTGAGGTTGAACTCTAAAATAACATATGCTCAATTTCTTTTTATATAAGCTAGAAACGACCAAACTAAAAGGCTATAAAAACTAGAAAGCTAAGGAACTACTGAGGTTAGGTAGGATGGTTTTGTCTTCCATTTAGAAAAAACACTTCCTTTTCTTCGTTCGTAGCATAGACAAAAGTGAATGGTGGATCAGACCAATCACCTAACCTAAGAAGTCGAAAAACTAAAAAGCTAAAAAATGAAATTGGTCGTTTTTCACTTGTATAAAAAGCTTTGCATGCCCCCAGGCATCGAGAAAAGGAGAGTCTCCAGGTAACCATATAGAAGTCATTGCAGTTAAGCAGGATCATTTTTTTCAGCGGAGCCGACGAAACACTTCCTTGGCTTTGTCCACCAGATAGACTAAGGTGAATGGTGTGAGATAACACTTCCAATCACATAACCCATAGGGAAACCTATCTTTTCAGTTGGGTTCGTTTGCCGAAGCAAACCAAGGTGCATGCCCCCTAAGCTTCGTTACATTCACCAAACTACTCGCTACCATCAGGTGGATGGAACGAAGGTTGAAGAGACACTCTTGATGCAAAGAGACCATTTAGGGATGATATTTGACTTGGAGCTGTGTTTGAACTGAGAAATGAAAGTTGGTCGATAAGCTGGACAATTTTGCCTTCATGCGGGAAACACATCACTCGAAAGAGTGTGGACACAATAGCTTCCATGCTATAAACATAGTCACGTCCAAGGAGTAGATTGTAATCTAACTGTCCCTGGAATACCATCATGTTCAAGTGAACGGTTTTCCTTTTCAAATTAATCGGCAACTTCTGAAGGACCCCTAACAGTCGACTGGTTCCTTTGTTAAAGTCTGACAAATTTTGAGTAACAGGAATAAACGATGGAAAGCCAAGCGTTTTCCAAGCAGTTGAGGAAAGGATACTCACTAAAGCCCCTTCATCTATGATAGTGCCAGACTCGACCAATTTTGTATACTTGTACTATGATTCGGAATGGTACATTAAAGGGAAGGCAAATTTTGCTAGTCGATTCTAATCGAAGGAAGCGATTAGACTGCTTGGAGGGGGTACCGAATAAATGGTTGAATGAACCCCTTGAACTAGGGAATTTTCCTGGTATTCTCTTTAGAAATTGTATCATATGAAGGTGGACCTTCTGAAGGCAAGACTGGGTCGACTTCCATCTCGACCTGCTGACTTTGGTCCGCTATGGACTTAGAAGGTTCACTCTCAATGATAGGCATTTAAACCGACGATTGAGTCATGTCAGTCGGATTTTCAACTAGTAAAGGACTTGAGGTGAGTTTCTTGTATCCAAGTGGAAGTCGCTGTGGTGAAGCAGGACGGCTATGCAAGATTCTCTTGGCCTCATCCAAAAAAGGACAACAGGGAAGGTGATGGTCTCCTTCACATAATTGACATGGAATTTGGACCTTTCCTTTCTGTCTAGGAACTTCATTTTCACTAGTTGATGGTGTGCTGTCAACATGATCACCAGAGGTTGATCACACCAGATGGTGTGAACATGGAGACCATTCTCTCAAGATACGTGGGATGCAAGGACAATCTCAATGAAAATGGTTTCCTTTGCAAATTAGACAAGGATATTTAGGAGATTTAATGTGTGGATTTTCACCAAATGATTCATGGTTGCCCCCTTGCTTAACTGACTTATTCTTCTTCTTCTCCTTCCCTTTCTTCTTCTTCTCAGCCACTTGGTTATTAGTATCACTATTTTCACCAAGCGAAGAGGAAGAAGGGGAGGGAGAAACAAATAAAGTAGAAGGTGAAGGGTCAACTTCAATATCAAATGGTTGTTGATTCGATTGCTGAGGAATTACGGTATTTTGAATGATAGAGGTTGAAAATAGCCATACCGATAGACCAATTGTGATTCCTGGAAGGGACAATGTGGCCATATACGGAGCACCAATATTTCGCCAAGAAGAAAATGGACTAGGATTCCCCTCAAGAGGGATTCCTTAATTTGTGGACTCCATTATCTCAACCTAACACCAACGAAGGAATAGGGATGTTATTCTGAATTAAATAAATTTTAACAACACTTTGACACAAATTTGTTTTTTCAATTTTTAAGAGTCTAGAAAAAGCTAAAGATGACTCTAGTCGCCTTCGATTTTTAATGAGCCTGAAATGACAAGTGCTCAAATGGACTTTTTCTTTTAAGGAGTCGAAAAGGAACGAAAGGGACTACTCTGGAAATCTAGACAGAGGGATTACCAAACCAATCGCAAAACTACAATACACACCTTGGTGGTAAATTAAAGAGAAATTACCAAGGACTTATGTATGGTAGTCAATCTTCCTGAATGTTGTGTTCAGTGCATTGCGGTTGATAGGACGACAGACATGGCTTGTTATGGATAAAGGATATCAGCCTATTGTGGTCTCCCAATATATACTCGACAGTATGGGGAGCACAAGTCTGTGCTAGCACTTGTCATATCAAAGAGGAGGAATCACCCAACCTTCAATGAAAACGATAGTTACTAGATTTTATGACGCCAGAACACATCTCTAGCCTAGACCTCTAGATGTGTTGCGTTAGGTTCCAAAGCGTTGTTAAGTTCATAGAGATTTATTTTAGAGTTAATCTTGTTTAGAAGTTTGTCTTTCAAGGTTCACAGCGTGATGTGGATGTAAAATTCCTAAATATGCAATCTAAAATGATAAACAATCGTTGTTTATTTTTTAGCAATGAAAATCCTAGCTACTAAGGAAAGAAGATTATGATTCTTTCAATCAAAGAGCAAAGAGCACACACTAAATGCACTTTTCCTAAATCATTTTTCGCACACAATCTAAATGCAAATGCAAATGCATGTATTTGTTTTTCATTCCCTTTAATGTGAAGAATGCCAAAAAAGGAAAACTAAGTATAGATCTGAAATATTTTCTTCAAAGCGACATTTTGACAATTTCTTTTTCGAAATGAAAGGAAGACTTAAATGAAACTTTTCAATTTCGAATAGAAGATGTTTTTGACACTTCAAGTATCAATAGATCAAACCAAATACATGGAAAAAAGTTCAATCGACTATCTAGAGAAGGAATACTTTATGACACTCCTCTTTTTGACTCAAAACAATAGTTACGACACTTTTTTGCATCAAAACGACAGTTCAATTTAAGCTACGTTTTGACAAAGGATCGTAAATGATGGAAAAATACATAAAAACATTTACTAATACGAATCAATGGAGGCTGACCTATGTAAAGCAAAGAGGCCTCAGCAATGAGATACTGATCATAAGCAACAAAACAACTAAATAGAGCTGAAAAAAAGCACAAAAAACCCAAATTTCAGAAAGAGAAATAGGATTACTCAGTCATCTCAGCTGTGCTTCACAGAAACAGGGATGCATCTCACTTGCTACACTGGGGAGGTGCGATGCATACTGGCTTCCAGTTACAGACAGTGCGATGGGCTAGGGAGCACAACTAAGGTGGATTTTGGCTCAAATTTGCAGCTAAATTTAGTGAGTTAAGCTGAGCTATTATGAACAGTAAAGAACAAAGTACAGGGGTATGATCTTAGGAGGTTATTGAGCTACCAAAAGGGCATCTAGAATGCTTGTAATTCAGATGTTCAAATCATAAACTAAACCGGAGATTGACTGAAACAACATTCATCTACTTTGCAATTGTAGAGTAAGAGAAATTCGAAGGCTATCTGGCTAACTTCAAGCTTCATCTATAATTTATAAAGCAAACAATCAACAACAAACAAACAAACTATTCGCTCCCTAGCGGAGTCGCCATTTTGTTTCCGAGAAAACTAGTGTCTTTTAGATCTGCTAGTCCTATTAAGATTGGCAGCTATCCTATAAACAAACAATCAAAGCAATTTGTGATTTCCTCTATGTATGATAGATAAGAGAGAATAAAAGGGACCAACCTGGATCTTCCGCTTGACTCCTTGCTTGATTTCTCTACCCCTCGATAGAGCTTGCAACTCCTCTCCTACTTGTCTCGCTTAGAGAATACCTATAGAGATAAAGTAACAAAAAACCATCAAAGCATCTCGATCTATTATATCATAAACAATGTAGAATAAAAAATACATTGAACATACAATGGCATTCACAAATAACAAGATTCACAAGTACACGATTGTATGGAGGAAAACTCAAAGAACTTTATTAAAATAGAAGGGAGAATTACAACCCAGCTGTCTGATCCAGCATCATCCTCCCAGCATCAAAGCCCTCTTCACCTCATGAAAAGCAAGATCATCCAACAATACAATGCTCCTTCTCAAAGACAAAATAACAACACTTCCTTACAAATTACAAAATTCCAGCCTCTAGATCTCTCAGATGAGGGATCCATTTATATATGTCTGCAATGGTGTGAGTCATTGCTGGGTTTTTTATTAGTTTCATTCCACTTGTATTTCTTGGTTCCACTTGGAGATTTCTTTGATCTCTTACTCATCCCTGGGCGAATTTAGAGAGGCAAGTGTCATAGGAGAAGTTTCTAGAAGATTCCATGAGCATCCACTTAACAAACTATCTCAGAAATTTGTCCAATCTTGCTCATCGCACCCCATAGAAGGCTTCTTCAGTATGCATCGCACCTAGCTAGTGTAGGGGTCAGTATGCATCGCACCCTGACAGTGGAGCAGTCAGTATGGTCCATTTTTGGCTAGTTCTGAGTGGTTTTTTCAGGTGGAACTTCTGGGGAATGAAGTAATTAGTTGACTATGATCCTTTAGGGTATGAAACAACACTTTTAGGGGTTAAAGAGCCCTTGGTTTTTTGACATATAAAATTGGAGTTGCAGTGCCCAATTATGTCTATAACACACATTCTGGTGTAGTCATCAATAAATTCCATCGTATATTTATTTCCATTTGCAGAAGGAACAGGCATTGGACCACATAAATTTGAATGAATGAGTTCAAGTTTTATATGTGCTCTTGAATGTGAATCATGAAAAGACTATTTGCTCTGCTTTCCTAGAATGCAAGCATCACATTGCTTAAATTTCCTAGGAATTGTAGTCAAACCAGCAACACCATTTTTCTTCAACAAGTGGAGGTTGTCATAGTTCAAATGTCCAAATCTAGAATGTCATAATAAACTTGAAGGAAGTGTACCTTCTTCATAATAAGAATTGTATGAGAAATGTTGTGCACGAGCAGAGGTACCTTGCAACTTGAGAAGCCTTTCTTCTTCTATTCCCCTCATGACAAGTGAGTGGTCAGATGCTTTTCTCACCTCAAGCTTGCCATCAAACATATGAATGGAGTGACCTTGATAGCAGATGTGGACCAAGGACAACAAGTTTTCTTGAGTTGTGGGAGATATAGAACATGATGCAGAAGAAAGTCTGGAAGACCAGGCAATTTAAGCCTGATTGTGCCAAGCCTTAAAGGCTTGATGTTTTATTGGTCTGCAAAGTATACTGCTCCATCAACATTGTCAGTAAATTCTTCAAAAAAATATTTTTTATGAGTCATGTGGCAAGTTGCTCCTGAATCAAGCAACCAATCATTTTTCCAAGAAGCAAGTGAAGCATTAAATAAATCTTCATTTACTTCAATATTACATTGTGCCACAACATAATGAGCGGATTCAGGTGCTTTACCTTTGTTTGTATCATCATTTTTACCTTTCTGTTGGTTTCTTTGCTGCACAATTTTGTCCCATGGTAACTTGCATGTAGAATCATCATGTGATCCATTTCTTTTGTAGCGTATGTAGTGCAAATCTGCCTTTTCTCCTTGAGAGTGTCTTCCCCCGCTGCCTGTGAAATATCTTCCTATTCATCTTCGACCACCTCTTCCTCTTGAAGAATCTTGAGCAGGATGCTTTTCTTTATGAGCAAGGCACACAACCTCTTTAGAAGATTCAGCGGATGTCTTCTTTCCAAAAGCTTTCTCTCTTTCAGCAAATTTTTTCACAAGAGAGTCAAAGGTAATGTCTTTAAGATTTCCATTTCCTTGCAATGATTCAAGATAATTAGAATAAGTAGGATAAAGTGCCTTGAAAAAAGCGATAAGAGGAATATCCAAATCAATTTTAGTGGCAAGGATATCATGCATTATAGACTTTACTTCAGATGCAAGAGCAAGAGGTTCATTATTTTGCAATTCAAGAGTGAAGAGTTTAATCATGAGTTGAACAACTTCAAGTGCAAAATGTGAGTCATAGAGTTCTTTCAGCTTTTGTAAGGCTTCGAAAGTAGTTGAAAATGGCGTAATATGGTGACTCACCTCTTCACTTACAAATGCAGCAATTAATGCATAGGCTTTGTTGTTCTTGTTCTCCTAAATGGCGAGCTCTTTGTCTAATGTAAGCTGTTCTGGCTTTTTGTCTCTGTCTCCAATGCACACTCCTTTCCACAACTCTTTGAAAATGAGGGTGTGTTTTATCATCTAAGACCACTCAAGATAGTTCTCTTTGCCAGTGAGAACTATTCCCACAATGGATATGATTGAATGCATACTGTAACAAAAACTTCTGCTGCAAAATTTTACTCTTAATGGGAAAAAATATAATTATGATATGACCGGACAACAAATTCAACTGGACAACGAATGTCAATACCCAAGAATGTGTATTAAGGCAGCATAAATACAACAGAATTCATACGTTCTTGAAAAACCAAAGCATATAATTTAAATGGGATCTTCCAAAACATAATATAAAGCACCACAATCATATTGCAGCACCTCACCATATATATTAGCCTTTTTTTGGTAATACACACTATTCAAAATATATATCGGCTCCTTTTTTTTTTAATTCATTGATCCCCCAATGCAACCCTTCAAAACAAATTCAACACACAGAGGCGACATGTATGCGACAGAGTTCGATTTCAACCATTCGATTTTAAAACATGCACAAAATTCAATGCACATATTTGATATCATATGGCCTTTGAAAAAAAGGGCTCAACTCACATACACATCATAGGACAGCATTGAACTTTCCACGCTTTACAGGAAGATTACAATCTTCAAAAAAATGAGGATTACTCATCCTAGATAGCGGTATTATCCTTCATCGGAGCAACAGATTACATAGGCAGCAATATAGTTCTCCAGTGCAGCAATAGATTACACGGACAACCTCCAGCGCACAAACCATCAACAAGAATCATTCATCAGATGACCTTCAACATAGTCTACGACATATGTGATTTAACTCTTAAACAAATCCAATACAAAGGATTCAATACAATGCACCAGAACTGTATGCATTCAACAGACACCATTGTATGGAACTCTTTGTATTCCTTGTGTAGAGTATAAAGAGACTACACATAAAGTATGAGTTAGTAGATGCAGAGCGACACTCCAAGTTTCGCAGAGGAACAAAGGACAAAGTAAGGAGCTGAAAAATAAAAGTCGTTACAAGGATAAAATGGAGGCTAGCAGTGTTCCAACTGTTCACTGCACCCGTTCAATGCTCCATAATATTTCACGCAAATATGGAGGCCAGCAACATGGAGAGAGCAATGTATGGACTATGTCAGAGGAACGCGGGAGGTTACAAAAATTGGAAGAAGAATGCAGGACAAATTGACAAATTTATGAAGAAATAACATAAGGGAGTTACAATGGCAGACTGTAATGCCAAAAATGGAGTTGGCTCTGATACCATGTCAGACCAGGAAGTAACTCCTCAAAACAATTCAATTCATATTATTCCTTTAGGTTGGTCTTTATGATATACATGAGGAAGATTGTTCACCTCATCTCCAGATGACTGTTCATATGTCTTATTATTTATTTACATTGATTATATTTATTCACCCAATCCTAATTATTAGGTGCCAACACCTATCGTGACTGACCACCATAATTCAGTAGGATCCACACGAGCCCCTATTACTCATGGAAAAGGAAATAGTCATGTGGGGACTAAGAAGAAGAATCTAGGAGGGTCAATTTGTAACTCATGTTGAGGGTTGAATGGGTTAAATTTAACCCTTAGTTTACTATCAAATTGTTTATAATCGGGTTGCTAGGAGGAAAAACCGTTCCATTCCATTTGAGTGCATTTCGTTCTGTAGTAAAACAAAGTAGCTGAGGTTTAAGAGAGAGAGGAAGAGAGAGTTTTTGTTCTATAGCAAGTCATAGGTCACAAGTCTTAGGCAACTCCATAGAGAGTTCTTTCTCCTTTGTATTTGCAACATTTCCATTCCGAACAAAACAGAGTTGAGTAGCCTCGCTTTTTAGTTGAGTTTTCTCCCAAAAGGGTTTCCCAAAGCATATCTTGGTCTTCGTTGTAGTTTGTGAGCGATTGTATTCTAAATGTTCTTTCTCTTTTCACATTTTATAAATTGGATACATAAATAACACAATCAATAATAATATATCAAGAATCTAAAGGAATTTACCCTTCATAGTATATATTTTGGATTATTTTATTAGATTGGTTGTCACAAACAGGGAAAATTTTAGGGGTCAATATTCACAAATGGGTTAATTTTCCATGATTTTCCTAGAAAAAGATTGTTAAACTCCATTTCTTTTAAAAAATAATTCGGTTGAAGTTTAAAGGATAATTGTTTTTTACCTTAAAAGTTGCAAAAATTTATAGAGACTATATAAAATCATTATAAATTTGAATATTTTTATAAAACTATCCCTAAACAATTTATAGCTTGCAAATTAGGAACTAGTAAGATTCTCCAAAATTTTTAAACTTTAAAATAAATTTCCATCCTTAAAATTTTCCTTAATGACAAAATATCGAGCGAAAAATCCATAATAATTTATATATTAAAACATTTATGATCTACTTTCATCATCGACATTATCTATCTAATATGGAGAAAGGCCAATTGTGAACCTTGACCTCAAGATGCAATACAAAAGACTAAACAATGAGCCATAAAATATCGAATCTCTAGAGAAGCCTCACATTGATGTTTGAATTCTAAACAATTTATAGCTTGCAAATTAGGGACTAGTAAAATTCTCCAAAAATTTTAAACTTTAAAATAAATTTCCATCCTTAAAATTTCCTTAATGACAAAATATCGAGCGAAAAATCCATAATAATTTATATATTAAAACATATATCATCTACTTTCATATCAATGTTATCTATCTAATATGGAGAGAGGCCCATTGTGAATCTTGACCTCAAGATGCAATACAAAAGACTAAACAATGAGCCATAAAATATCGAATCCATGGAGAAGCCTGAAACTGATGCTTGAATTCTTCAAGGTCGTATGGGTCATATGAGATTGGAGAAGGAAATAACGAACTCTCACAATGACCCAATTTCTTCCTCAGCCCCCAGAGGAAAATGAATTCCATAGCAAATACGCTACCAAAATCCATGAATGAAGATAGTATACCTGGTACCTCCCACGCAGCATTTGTCTTATCCTCAAGTACAAGCAATAAATCACCCAGGTCAAATTCCTTGGATGGGCCTTTCTCGCAGTTGGGGGAATAAATACAAAATTTTCCAATCAAATTCCCGTGAAGCGAGGGACGGGGGGCACGTGGCTTTCATTCTTTCTGCCTTCCACCTCCCTGGTGATGGCTCGTTCATACGTCCAGATTGAACTGTGCAACATTCATTTAGATAATGGGTGCATTTAAGCCGGCTCGCTCATACGTCCAGATTGAACTGTGCAGATTCATTTAGATAATGGGTGCATTTAAGCCATATGTATGGATATTTAAATCAAATATCCCTAACTTTTTGTTTCTAATTTTAGGAGCTAAGGAGCATGTCTTTCCCATAACCGAGGTCAAGGTATAGATATCCATCACCTTTGTCCATTAATATCCATTTTCCCCTTTGTTAGACAATAGGCTTGGTTATCTTACCTGTTTCAAAATTTTGGTTCCTTAAGATATGAAAGAAGCTTTTATTCCAGAAGGTGTCCCAGATACTCTTAATTTTTAAAAGAGGAGGTTTAAGTTATTTGCCACAGGATTTGATCCATTGTGCAAAAAATGAAGTGTTAGGAGAAATCTCAGCGATTGTGATTTTAGAAATATCTCTTTCTTTAACTAATTCAAGGTCTAACAAGAGCTTGTACATCTCCATTATATGAGGTGTATATTTCATATATATATTGATATGTATATTGTCCATGTATATTGTGATTTTAGAAATACCTCTTTCTTTAACTAATTCAAGGTCTAACAAGAGCCTGTACATCTCCGCTATATGAGATGTATATTTCATATGTATATTGTCCATGTATATTATGTTTTTTATCATATCATGTTGATGTTGTTGTTGTTTGATTTATAAAATGTTTTGAGTAGGTTGATGATTAGAGTTATTAATGGTTTCTTTATTTTTAAATTAAATTTGAGATGTAACACTCATTTAAATTTAGAGTTGTCATATGATATTTAACTTAGTTTTGTGAAATTGTTTAATTAATCGAGTTATGATTCAAAAACATATAACCATCAATGCCATATAATGTTGGACTCTTATTCAAGGTAAATTATTTGTTGTAAGACAAGATACAATATATAGATTAAACATTATTATGGACTTAATTAAATAATTTAATTAATGATTACATAGTTTGATTTTACAAAAGACATGTATTTGTGAACGGTTTATGTTTAGATTTTGTATATTTTAATTTTGTTTGAATGTTATATGTACATTAAAGTATGTCGAATCCTTGATATTTACTTAAAGAAATACTATTTAAAGCAATGCATTTGGTAGGGATACTTTTTTATATTAATTCCAGAATTCTTTAAAATTTTAATGTATCTTGTACATATGAACTATGTGATTAAGTTCAACTAAAAATAATAACCTTTAATCTATCATAGTTTGGGATATTCTCGTAGGTATAATATTACATTCCAAATATCAAATATGTTCACCAAATAACATTGAATTGATATAAATTCCCAACTATGTGCATTATATTTAAATCGCTTAATTTAATACCATTTATAAAATATTACAATGATAAATGTTCATATCAACCGGGGGAAAAGAACACTTAAGGTGATAAAAATGGCATTGTTTGTATTACTAAAAATAAAACTCACTGGTCAGTGCTACAAAAGAGAGTCTGAACCAGGAGACTCTGGCTCTGCAGAATGCTCTACATTGTTCATCAACATTACACATTAAATAGAATACATGGTTTTAGGGAAGTTAGAACATCATCCTAAGAAATAGAAACTAATTCCTATCCTGAGGCTACGTGAACCAACTCTACCTAATCTAGGATATTCTCCATTATCTTCAACACTCCCCCTTAATGGAGAATGGGTTCACATATATGCCTAACATCTCCCTAAACATTTGAAATTTTACTTTTCCAAGGGGCTTAGTGAAAATGTCTGCAACATTATCACATGTATTACAATATTTCAGATGAATTTCTTTAGATTGCACCTTCTCCCTTACAAAATGGAATTGAGTATCAATATGTTCCATGTTTTTGTGAAACACCGAATTGTTGGCTAGCTTGATTGAACTTTGATTGTCGCATCTAATTGTTGTTGCGACTGTCTATTCTTCCCCAACATCCTGGAGAAGTCTTCGCAACCAAACCGCCTCGCACGTTGTTGCACACATAGCTTGATACTCTGCTTCTGTGAGGACAAGGAGATTGTGTTCTACTTCTTGCTGCTCCAAGTGATCGCCCCGGATCCAATACTAAATGCATAACCTGTTATAGATCTGCGATCATCTACATTTCCTACCCAATCTGAATCTGCAAATCCTGCTAGTCTAACATCAGAAGAGTCAGTGTAAATAATTCCATAATCTACAGTACCTTGTAGATACCTCAAAACATTCTTCACTACATTCCAATGGTGTTTAAGTGGCTTAGACATAAATTAGATTAACACGTTGACTGCATAAGCCAAATCAGGTCTAGTGGTGGTTAGGTAGATTAAACTCCCAACTAGTTGTCTGTAAAGTGTTGCATCCGCCCCTTTTGAGCCATCCTCACACTGCAATTTGATGTTCTGCTGCAATGGTACCGATGCAAACTTGAACTGATCCATTCTAAACTTCACTAACAGGAATTTGACATATTTTGCTTGAGACATAAATGTTTGACCTAAATCTCTCCAGATCTCGAGACCTAAACAGTATCTGAGTTCACCGAGATGCTTCATCTCAAACATCTGTGACATCTGCTGCTTGATTTCATCAATTAGATATATAGCATCACCTATAATTATCAAATCATCTAGATATAATGAAATCAACACTACACACCCTTGTTCATCTTTCATGGTGCAAAGATTAGGGTCATTCTTACTTCTATGATAGCCAAATTGTAGAAAAAATGAATCAATTTTCTCATACCACGACCTGGGAGCTTGTTTTAATCCATAGAGTGCTTTCTTCAACCTACAGAATAAATGCTCTTTTCCCTTCTGGAAAAACCCTTCCGGTTGCTCTAAATAAACCTCTTCTTTCAATTCCCCATTCAAAAATGCAAACTTTACATCTAGTTGGTGCATCATCCAATGTTTCTTAGTAGCTAAGACAAATAACACTCTGATGGTGTTGAATTTAGCTACAGGGGTGAAGGTTTCTTCATAGTCTATCCCTTCTTTTTGTGTATACCCCTTTGCAACCAACCTAGCTTTCAGTTTTTCTATAGCTCCATTTGCATTGATTATTGGTTTATATAACCATTTGCAACCTATGACCAGTTTTCCTCTAGGAAGTTCTACCAATTCCTGAGTGTTGTTTCTGATTATTGAATCATATTCCTGTTCCATGGCTATTTTCCATTCATGGCTTTCATTTGCTTCTTTATAACTAGATGGTTCAACAACATTCATCATACTAGTTATAGATGCATTTTCCCTATATCTTGCAGGCATTTGAGCTTTCCTACCTGATCTCCTGAGTGGTGGGGTGGTGGTTTCAAACCTTATTTCTTCCTGTTGCTACTGTTGTTGTTGATGTTGTTGTTGTTGTTGTTGTTGTTGTTGTTGCTGCTGTTGTTATTGTTTCTGTTGTAGTTCATCCTCTGCCTTTGTTTGCTGCTGACCCTGATTGTTCTCTGCTTCTTCTTCTTCAAAGTACAAAATGTCCCATCCATCATCGTGCTCATCAGTTTCTTCACTATCTTGCTCATGGTATTTAACATCTCTACTAACAAAGATCTTGTGAGTAGAGGGATTAAATAATCTGTATGCCTTATATGATGACCAATACCCTATAAAAGTGCATCCGATGGCTTTTGAGTCTAATTTTCTTCTATCTTCCTTTGGTATGTGGGTAAATGCTTTACATCCAAATATTCTTAAGTGTTTTACTGTAGGCTTATATCCATACAAAGCTTCAAAAGGAGTTTTAAACTCAAGACTTCTTGTAGGACTCCTATTTTTTAAATAAACCACAGTACTCACTGCTTCAGCCCAAAAACCATTTGAAAGATTCTTACCTTTCAGCATACTTCTTGCACATTCCACCATAGTTCTGTTCTTACTTTCTGTTACTCCATTCTGCTATGGAGTATGGGGTACTGCAAAATACTGTGAAATTCCATGATCTTTACAATATCTGATAAGCTCATATTTCTTGTATTCTCCCCCTTGATCAGAACGGAGAATTTTTATCTGTTTCCCTATTTGTCTTTCAACCATATTTTTAAACCGCTTAAAGTATTCAAACGTATGACTCTTCTTACTTAAGAAATACACCCAAGAAAATTTCGTACAGTCATCAATAAACAGTAGGACCTAATGATTTTGTCTGCATGGGACCACAAAGGTCTATGTGCACTAACTCCAGTATATCCCTCTGTTTATTTTCTAATTTAACAGGGAATTCTTCTCTATGCATTTTTCCTAAAGTATAGGCATCAAAATCATTATGTACTTGCTTTAGCATAGGAAGATCTCTTACCATTTCTTTCCTCTGTAGTAACAACAAATCATTGTAATTCATGTGGCCGAATCTCTGGTGCCAAAGCTCTTTTATAGTCAGGCTTGCTACTGTCAATGCTTGAACCGGTGCAGGTCTCGCATCCAACTTGTACATTCCTTTGTTCGGATTCCTGTAGCAATTGTCTTCATTCCATCTAGCAGATCCTTAATGTAACAGTTAGATTTAAAGAATTCAACTTTCAAATCTTGATCTGTAATCATTGATATAGAAATCAAGTTCTTTGTTATGCTAAGCACATACATTACATTATAAATTTGTTTAATATTACCATCAGGTAGAATGATAGAAACTTTCCCACATCCTTTGATTTGATGACTTCTGTCATCACCTAGGTAAATATGTTCACCTTCATTGATCTCTTTAAAGTCCTCCAGCCAGTGCTTGTTCCCTGTCATGTGCGTTGACACTCCTGAATCTACATACCAAATGTCTGCATCAACATTTTCATCACGATCTTCCATGAACAACCTCAAATTCTACACCTGATCACTATTTGCAAGATGACCTGCATGTCTCTTTGGCTTCTGTTGTTCTTCATGATACTTCTTTTTCCTACATTCCCTGGCAATATGACCCAATTTTTCGCAATAAAAACATTTAGTTTCGGAGTATTTTTTATTCTGATGCATACCTTGGGTCAGATTTGGTCGTTTCTGTGAACTTGCTCCGTTTTGCTATTGTGGACCTCCTTTCCCTTTGTAGAAGTTCTTCCTCGCCACCAATGCAAGATCAACACTCTAGGGCTTCAGAGTCGATCTACTCTCTTCTTCCTGTATCAGTATGCCTGTCAACTCTTCAAAGTGTGGGATCTTCTCTCTGGCATTGATCCCAGTGATGAACATCTAATAATCATCAGTGACACCATTCATTGTAATGGTCACAAGATCTGTATCATCCATTGTATGACGAATATTTAATAATTTGGTTTTTAGATCCTTGATCCTTGCTACGAATGAAGTAATCGTTTCATTCTCCTCCATCTTCATGGACAAAATCTTACTCTTAAGAAACAAAAGACGATTTGAATTTCTAATCTTGTACAATTCCTTCAGAATTCCCCAGATCTCGTTAGCTAACTTACCTTCTCTGATGTGTGGTATAATATAGTCTTTCACAGACATCTTTAACATTGTCCTTGCTCTGCTTTCTCATTTCTCCCAATCTAGGACTGATGCTGATCCACCCGCGGGCCTCAGCTCATCCCCATTCACAATCTACCAAGCACTTTGTGCTTCTAGCAGAGTCTGCATCTTAAACTTCCAATTTGAAAAATTAGAACCACTAATCCAGATTTAAACAAGAACACAATAAAATACAGAGATAACCATAAAGACAGATATGTAGTGGAAATAATACTTCATTTAATTATTGTAAAATACTGAAATATGCTTACAAGCAGAAATAGAAATAAACCAGCTAGGGCGATGGGAGCTTATCTCTGAGAAGAGATGTGGTGACTACATGCCTCTGAACTATCTTACAATGAGGGTCAAGGGCCTTTTTATTATTGAACAATAAGAGAAAACCCTAAACAACCAAAACCCTAACCCAAGGAGATGTAACACCAAGAGTTTGCGGGCCCCGTTGAGGTGAGTTGGACAACCAACTTCCCAGGGTCGAGAATTGGTAATATTATCACCGTTTGACACGCATGATAGCCCATTGGAAATATCTCCCCAAGGACTATGATGGAAAAGACAATTTTAGGCAAAAAATCGTTGGCGGTAGATTTCCCAAAAATCATTGTTTAGGGCTTCAAAACGGCTCCAGAAGTTTAGGACCCGAAAAATGCTAAAAATAGTAAACTTTGATATAATTAAGGAAACTGGAAAACTGAAAGAAGCACTGGTGGGGATCCAAGTGGAATTATAGGGTGGCCACCAATATCCACCTGGATCATTCCTCCCCCCTTAGGAAGCAATGGTCCCCATTACGTTGAGTTCCTCCATGAGATGAGGGAACTTCTGCTAAACTTGGTTCCTGGTGAGCCACTTGCCCTGGTGAAGGAGTTGGCCTGATTTGACAACTCGATATAGTTGGGTATTCTGCTGGTGAGTGTGCTTGATCTGTGTGTCCATGATCCAA
>APFE031187937.1:0-16290 GCA_000404065.3 Pinus taeda
CCGGTATGGGTGTGGGCCCCGGGCCTTCCGTCATTCTTATGGACTGTAGTTGTGTTCAAAGCTATCGGTAATAGATTGGGCTCCTTCCTGGAGGCCTATATGTCCTTTCTGAAGATGAAGAACAGGGCAGTGGCCCACATCCTGGTGAATCTCAACCCAAGCGGTTGCCTCCCACAAAAGATCAATCTACAGTACAAAGAATACGTTTTCGAGCAGCTCCTCGACTACGAACACTTGCCCTTTCGGTGTCATAGTTGCCATGAGTATGGGCACCTTGCCAAGGACTGCCCCCTGTTCAGAAGAAGGAGAAGATTCCGAAGGACCCCTGTTACTAGAGAACAAGCATTCAACTGGGTTCCTCCTCCTCAGGAGAAAACAGGAAATGCAAGCCAGGTAGTGGAAGAAATGGAGATTGAGGAAAACCTAAAAGAGTCAGTGGTGGAAGAACCCCAGCTCCACACGGCGACCCGGATAATTGATTCTCCGTCGGCGGTAGCAGTGGTGGAAAACGCCAAGGAAGCAGTGGCAGAGCTCCTACCCGACAGCGATCAGGATAAGGATATGTGCTCAGGCTTTCCTTCCACCTCTCTTCAAAATCCTGAGCATATTTCAAATTCTTTGCAAAAATCTCCTTCTATTTTCCCCTTACATAACTCGGGCCAGAATGAAAAGGTGGAAACTCCAAAAATTATGTCTGATATTGACTCAATTTCTGATGCATTACCGTCTCTTGATTTGAATAGCGAAGAGAAGTGGCCTCCTCTTGCTACCCCATCAACCCATAACCCTTGCCCATATAACCTAAGATCCATGGGGGTAAAATTTGGCTTGCAGGTTGTTGCTGGGGGTTTAGGACAGTCTCTTGGCCATAGCTCTGCTAAGAATAAGAGAGGTAGGAAATCAGACCTTTCAAAGGCAAAGTTGAAAGCAAAGCTTGATGTGGCCGATGGAAAACAATACTCAATTCCTGGGGTTCTTAGAGCTGTGTAGACCCCCGACCAGGTTATCAAATGATTTTGTCATCCTGGAACTGTAGAGGGTTGGCCAATAAACCCAAAAAATTGGCCTTGCGAGACTAGATTCTAAACTCAAAAGCAGTCATTGTTTTTCTTCAAGAAACTCTGGGGAAAGGTTCTGAGGTGGAAGCTATGTTAAAAACCCTTTTACCGGGATGGGTATTTACTGCCATTGACTCTTTTGGCCATTCCGGGGGTCTTGCAATTGGATACAAAGAAGGAAGAATTAAAGTCATCAATCAGTGGGGGACGAAGCAAGTTCTGGGTATGGAGGTCCTCACACCTGTTTTGTCCCTCCCCTTTTCCATTGTAAACATCTATGGTCCTTGCCAAGGAAGAGAATCATTCTGGGTAGATCTAATGGCAAAATCTCTAATGAAGTCTTCTATGTTGATTGTGGGAGGTGACCTAAACTTTTCTATTGGAAGAGCTGAGGCTTGGGGACCTTCAGCCAGGGAGGATCCCTTGTCGGATTTCTTTCATAAACTCCTTGAGGACAATAATCTTTCAGATCCCTCTCCGGTAAAGCTTAAGACTACTTGGAGGAATAGAAGAGTAGGAGAGGATCGGATTGCCAAGAGAATAGACCGTTTCCTTCTTTCTGAGGCGCTCATATCAAATGCGCCTATCTTTAGACAGTGGGTGGAGGAAATTGGTAATTCTGATCATTTTCCTATCTTTCTGGATATAGCCTTTCCTCCTCCTAAGCCTCCGGCCCCCTTTAAATTCAACCCTTCATGGCTTCAAGATCCTTCCTTTAGCACTCTTTCTAAAGATACTTGGATTCACCCGGGTATTAATGCAAGAGAGGATAAAGGTTTTATGTTCATGGAGAACCTTAAGAGACTAAAAAAAGCAACCATAATGTGGGCAAAAGACAGGAAGATGAAGTAAAATGAAAATCCATCTAAAATCAGGGAGGAATTGAAGATGTTGGAGGGTACTGAGGAGGATGGTTATCAGTCGCAGGCTTCAAAAGATAGAATTCTACACCTGGAGAAGCTTCAAAATAAAATTCTTTTAGACAAGGAGGAAGAATGGAGGATCAAGAGCGGGGCAATATGGTTAAAATCAGGTGATGAAAATA
Organism: Pinus taeda; assembly: GCA_000404065.3. Lineage (NCBI taxonomy): Eukaryota > Viridiplantae > Streptophyta > Pinopsida > Pinales > Pinaceae > Pinus > Pinus taeda. The sequence goes on from APFE031187937.1 coordinate 2,104, forward strand.
CTAGGTTTTTTCATAACTATGCAAAAGGAAGAAAATCAGTAAACACCATTTGGAGCCTTAAAGATGAAGAAGGAAGGGAGGTCAGCTCCTTTGCAGATCTTTCAAGCTTAGGAAAGAGACATTTTGAGAGAATCTTCTCTGATCCAGGGGAGGCTACCATAGCTGAAGTCCTTAGAACAACTCAATGTTTCCCGAGGTTTGTAGAGGAGGAAGAAGCAGAGGAGCTTTCTTCACCTGTTACCAAGGAGGAGGTTGAGGCAGCGATGAAAATTATGGCAAAAGACAAGAGTCCCGGCCCTGACGGGTGGACTATTGAACTCTTCCTTTTCTTCTTTGACCTGATAGGTTCTGAAATCACTGATGTTATAGAAGAATCTAGACAGAAGGGAGAGGTTTTCAGGCCTTTTAATTCTACCTTTATAGCCCTCATTCCAAAGAAAGATGACCCGGAGAACTTTGAAGATTTTAGGCCGATTTCACTGTGCAACTGTATTTATAAAATCATAGCAAAGGTGATTGCTATACGAATCTTTCCTATATTTTCTAGGAACATCTCAATGGAACAATTTGGGTTTCTAGATGGAAGGCAAATACATGAAGCCATTGGGGTAGCACAAGAGGTTATTCACAGTGTCAGGCAAAAGAAAATGAAGGGCGCGGTCATAAAAATAGATTTATCCAAAGCCTATGACCGCATCAACTGGCTATATCTTTGGATGCTGCTGACTCATCCTAGTTTCAACTATTCTTTCACCAACTGGATTATGGGATGCCTTTCAAATGTCAGTTTTGCAGTTCTGATCAATGGCTCAGCTTCCTCCTTTTTCAGCAGCCAAAGAGGTCTTAGGCAGGGTTGCCCATTATCGCCGCTCCTGTTCTTGTTAGTGGCAAAAGGTCTGAGCAGATTGATCCACAAAGCCAAAAGAGATGGGAAGGTAAAAGGTATCGATGTAGCAATTAACCTCTTTATCACACATTTGCTTTTTGTTGATGACATTCTGATATTTTCAAATGGTTCATCTAATGAAATTAAGGAGTATAAAAGCATTTTTGATCTCTTTCTGAAAGCCTCTGGAATGCAGATAAACACTAGAAAGTCACAAATCTGTGTAGCAGAACTTGACAGAAGAGAAAGAGATAGAATGACCAATCTTTTTACTTTTCCTCTCCAGCCTCTGGACACTCCCTTTAAATACTTGGGGTTCTGGTTGAAGCCAGTAGCTTACAAGAAAGAGGATTGGAACTGGCTCATAGCAAAAATTGAAGCCAGAATAAATCATTGGAGTTTCAGATGGCTTTCCAGAGTAGGTAGATTGACACTCCTCAAATCAGTCTTGTTAGCCATCCCAGTTTACTGGGCTGCTCTAACTTGGGTCCCCAAAGGAGTGATGGAGAAAATCAGGAAGATATGCAGTAGATTCTTATGGGCAGGCTCAGCAAAGGAATCATCGTTTCTCCCATGGGTGGCATGGGATAAGATTGCAAGACCTAAAGAATGGGGTGGATGGGGAGTCAAAAGACTTCCCGAGTTCAGCTTGTCTCTGGAAGCAAAGTCTCGGTGGAGGTTAATATCGATGGAGAATCTCTGGAAAAAGGTGGTTAAAAGAAAGTATATAGACCCAGTCCCTTTAGAAGATTGGATCAGGAGTCTGGAAAAGAAACAGAAGAATATATCAGTCATTTGGAAGGCTACGCTGGAAGCTTTCTCTGTGATAGAACAAGGCCTTGCTTGGAAAGTGGGAGATGGTAGTCACATTAGAATCGGAAGGGACCCTTGGGTGGGTTGCAATGAAGCTTTTGCTTTGTCTCCAGGTCTCCTCAGACACCTTGACAGTAAGGGAATAGTCACTCTAAATCAGGTGGAGAAAGCAGGCCACTCCACTTTATGGGGTCAGGCATGGAAAAATGATGAAGAATTAGGTTTAAATATCAGATGGAAGAATGAATGGGCCTCCTTCATCCAAGAACTCCACCGTTCACATGTCAGACTCAAAAACGAACCAGATAAGCTAATCTGGGCTCTGGGGAAAACTGGAGAATATTATCCCAAAGATGGATATTCCTTCTTAATGAAACAGAAAGGTTGGGATTCCCTTGAGTGGTGGTCTAAAAGCATTTGGAAGCTTACAAGTCCAGCAAAGGCCAGGATTTTCCTTTGGTGTCTGCTAAAAGGAAAAATCCCAACCTGGGACAGGCTACAAGCTAGATACCTTGTTGGTCCAGGAAGATGCCCCTTATGTAAATCACAAGAGGAAACTATTAGACATATTTTTACATCTTGCACAGTTTCTTTAAAGATTTGGGAAGAGCTTACAGTTCTGCTTAATGTAAAAGCACAGCGGGGGACAGAACCTTTGGATGTTGCATGGAGAAATTGGTGGCAGAATCACCCGGATGGAAACTTGAGAAATCTACCTCTCATTTTCTTCTGGGGAGTATGGCTTGCGAGAAATAAAAGTATATTCCAAGATATTATCATCCCCTCATCTGTTAGTGCTTCTAACTGCGCAACCATATACTCTGCTATTCCAGCCCCTGAAGTGAAAAACCCCCCAAGCCGTGACAAGCCACTTATTATCAAGGAAGGTACTCCTTGGGCCTTTTTTGATGGAGCTTCCCAGAATAACATGGCTAGCGTTGGGATCAACATTCTTTTATCCTCTGACCATTATCTAAAAGCTTCTGTTGGATTAGGTTCCGGGTCAAACAATTTTTCCGAGTTGTCTGCTTTTCACCTTTTGTTTTGCTGGCTACTTCAGAGGAACATTTTCACTATACAAATCTTTGGCGATTCTCAAAATGTCATTAAATGGGTCAATGGAAATGCGTCTTGTCAAAATCAGATTTTAAAGCCACTGTTAGAAGAAATTTTGTTATTAAAGTCCTCTTTTAACAGTCTTCATATCTGTCATATCTACAAGGAGAAAAATGAAGAAGCAGATCAACTTTCAAAAGCTGGTTTGCAACAAGTTTCGGGCAGCTGGTCAATAGAGGAATACTTCCAGGGGCAGCAAATCATATCACAACAGCCCCCTTTTGCTCCTCCTCAATGAGCGGGGATCCCTCTCATACTTTTTCGTTTAGAGTTTTACGATCTCATGGTTAAAATATTCATAGTTTTTACAGACTCTGTTCTCATATATTTTTGTACTTTTGGTCCAGACAACAAAAAACAGTTTACAAAACCTCTTTATATTTTTTCACAGCTGATACAGTTAATACGACAGCTTGATGTGTGGGATTGTTTTCCTTCTCAGAAGGAGACCCCAAGTCGTACACCATAATGGTTTGTATTTATCCTCCGGAAGAGGGATCGTGACAGTTAGTCATACAAGACTGAGTCCTATCCTATGTTCTTGATGTTCTAAATGCTAGCAGACAGTCTGGAACAGCTCCAGCCGAGCCATCTATTGTGATCAGTGATCCAAACAGATTGTAAAACTTTTTATTATGCTAATGGAAAGTTTTTATTTTTTCTTCGGAAAAAAAAAAATAAGGGTTTCTACAAAATTTAGGACATCAAATACCCTCATCATGATTATATTGGTAAAGAAAGTTGGCTTTTTACAACATAATTAGAATTTGAGGGCCATCTTGTTGATGAGTGGTCTTTCTATGTCGATAGATTTGTACCAAATTTTGTTAGGCTAGAGGAATATAGGGAGAATCAAGTGTGGAAGGTTCGTGCTTGATTAATGGAAAATTTCTTGTTTGGTGTTAACTCTGACCAGCAATTGGCTGACCTAGGACAATGGTTTGAAGAGAGGGTGGGAATGCCCAAGTAGGTGTGGAATATGTAGAGAAGAGGTTGAATAGAGATTGGATTTGTTTGTTACTTGCCTATTCCTTGTGAAAGTGTACAACTCTTTAGTCATTAAATCTAATCCTAAATTGCTATGGAATGCATCTAGTTTGGAGGAATTCATTAAGAGTTCATTTCTTTATCGCACAGTGAGTTTTTATGGCTCTCTTCTAATTCTATTCATCAACTTTATTTGTTAGGGATGTAATCTTTGTAATTTCCAAGATAAATCAATCTGAATGGTAGTTGTATTTGCATGACCTGAGAACACAAATGCCAACCTAAGTAGAAAAAATCATGAAATCCAATTATGACATCTCTAGATTTTGAGATCCCTTGGGGATACTAAAATAGCGCCAGTAAGGTCATCATCCTAATTTTGGTGTTTGGGGTTATCCTCCATATACGCTCCTCACATTTCTATGATCTCTAATTTTCTCCTAGTGTTACCTCTAGTACGAAGGAAAATTTGTAGCATTGCAACTCTTATGCACTATGCTAAACATCTTGATTTAACAAAAATGCCAATTCTTGTGGATTCCAAAGTTGTGATTGAATGATTCAAACACAAGCTCAAAGTTTAGAATGTTCATTTCAAAACTTCTTAGGAAAAATTGAGGACTCTCTTTGATGTTTTGAATGGACCTTTTTTCCTCTTATTTACGAGTTGAACTGAAGGCAGATGAACACTTTAAGGAAGCTTTGACTCTTCTAGATGATATGTTTTTTTCGATGAGTTTCTTGAATGTCAAATGGTTCAAGGATAATCCTTTATGTTATAACTCTTGAGTTAATTGTTATTAGATCGTGGCAAGTTCTAAAATGAAGGGGGATATATTTGATACCTATTTAAGATTTATACAAGTTTTCTTAGTTTTTATGTAGGCTGATGTTTCTATATTTAAAATGGCCAATTTTCTATTCAATTATTTTGTAAATCAAAGTAGAAAATTAGTTACGTTATGGAGATCCTAATATGTAAGCCTTTTGCAAAAATCGTATATATATATGTGTGTATGTGTGCGTGTGTGTGTGTGTGTGGTATGTGGGCAAATAAGATTATTAATATTTATATAGATATTTCTATTATTAATGACAATTATATAATTATGCTCATTAATTTTAAAATTATATTACCTTTTTTCATATCTATATATATTAAAGGGGTGTGAAGCCCTAGGAAAATCATGGCTCTAACTTAATTCATTATCGTTAAACCTAGGGGTGTGAAGCCCTAGGAAATTATCATTAAACCTTCCAAATCTTCAAAAATATATTCCTTCACATATATATATATAAAGTTCTATATAACCTATATCCACAAGATTGAGGTCCATACAATGATGATATGAGCTGATGAAAATATAAGATGACGAAATTGTCATGAATGATTATCACATTTTTTAATAAGTGAAGATACCAGACTATATAAGCCGACGAAAATACAAGGTGACCAAATTGCCGGGCCATACTTTTTAATAAGTGAAGGAACCAGTTCGCATCCTTTTAGCTAGGAAATAATTTTTTAAATTCTAACATCTAATCATGTATAAATTTTTAAATACATCTCAATTAAATCATTCAAAATATGATATAACATGGGTTGGCCCATCAAATATTTTAAAAGGAAATTGTTGTCACGCCCCTACATTGGTGATACTCTTCCAACTGCACTATAGCGAGCTATGGCACCACCGACCCTTTTATTTTCACCAATAATCACGGTCATAGACTACGCCTAACATTCGATAATTAGTTTATTTCTTCTTTACCAAGTATTATGTTTTCCTTTATCACAGTGAAACCATTAACATTCACCATAAACAGCATTAACACATAAATTCACAATAGTATAAAGGGAGGGGCAACTCCCTATATTGAGTTTGCCTGAATAATAAATATATATATATAATTTAAATCTTTAGGAAACCCCAAATTTTACATTCAGCGGCAAACTTGGTTTCGCAACTCTTCAACATGCTCGAATGGTCGCCGAACGACTCTTGCCCAAATCGTCGTTTGCCTCCGCATGTTCACCTGAACACGTTTCATTCAACTCGTCCAACACGTCAAGTGCTTCCACCAAACGCACAACTAGTCGACTAGTGGGTTGTGTCACCCGTTCAAGGTTTCACTCCGTTCACTACTCGACCAACTCGAGTCATTCGAGTGGATGCCTTATTGCGCCCTCTAACGACTGCCTCAACGACCACTCAAATGGACGCCCTGCCATGCCCTTGAACGACCTCGAACAATCTTGCCCGAATTCCTTTGAACAACCGTGCACGAACCTCCCGAACGACGCCGTCGCATGGCCTGTTCCGTTCAATCATCATGCGAGCACATTTGCACATCTTGCTCCACTGCAGAACTGTGCCTTAGCTCACACTTTGACTCCACTTGCTTGTCAAAGTTCGAATGTCCTCCTAACAAACTCGCCATTGCCTATATGTATGGTTTCCCACTCATCATTTAGTCATTCGGCCGACCTGTCTCCACATCGCACAGCCATCAGCCCATTCACTTGTCCGCATGTCGGTCCATCCATTGGCTCATGTGAGATCACCCACCCATGTGTTGGTTCGCTCGTTGGCTCGCCCGCTCATTGTGTCGCCCGGGACCACCCACTCAGTATAAACATACCTCCACCAAAACACATTGCATTTTTCACCATTCACTTTATGTGTCTCCCACCACACTACAAATCATCCACTTGCCCATGCGCCTGAACGCCCTACAGCTCGTGGGCCTTACATTCTCCCCCACTAAAAATCATTGCCGTCCTCAACAATCTCTCATCCCAGCAACCATCTGTCACCAATATATCCATACCAATGCCATATAATCCACCGGTATGTCATACTTTAGAAAGTCTCCTCAACCCATGATCATCAACCACCCTCGTCTCCATCTCCACATGCTACTCCCACCGTGGAAGGCGAGTCCCTTCATCTCAAGCTACATGCACACTGCAACATCTCATGTCAACCTCATCATGTATTGTCATCATGTGAACTGTTGCCATGATACTCCAGCACAATTCTAACACATCTGTTCACACTACTGCCATGATACTCCAACACAATGCTAGCACATCTCTACACACTACTCGAGCCACATAACCTGAGATAATTTGGTAGCTAATCCAACTATCACACTCAAACCATGAGAATGCACATCCTCATGCCATCGTTTCTCAAAACATCCTGTCACATCATCAACTCGATCAAGAATCAATCTCCATATAAGTAAGCCATGCCCAGGTCCATGAAGTAGCCTCCATCTCGTCTGCAAGATGCTATCCATCATGTTTGCTATCAATGTGCTATATGAAATCAACGACATCTATCCAACATCATCATCCATATGCAAAACATCCATCTTCTCAAAGTGAAGAGATCCTCTCATCAAACCCGACCCTCGATGTGCCACACCCAGGTCCATGAAGCAACCTCCATCATATCTATAATTTTCCATCCCTCAAGTCTGCTATAAAAACAAGTATATACTTGTCTCATCTCCCATGTGCTGCCCATGATCATAGATCAATCAACTCCCATGTATCATAAGTGGTTAAGTCTCGGCTCAACCCATGCCCAATTGTTGCCACCAAGGCATCATCATCGCTGCAAATCCATCACTCCAAAGTGTCTCATATTGATCCCCCACATCAACTCACTCTTTCAAGCACACCCATACATGTACTCAAAAGTATGCACCCCATCTTGCATCAAAGTGTCTGTCCTTAGCTCCTCAATGCATCAGATCCTCTAAGTCCACCATATATGAAGTCCCCAAAAGTCACAACCTCATGTCATCATGAGCTCCATGAATCATCTCCAACCAAAATCTAGTAAGCATACATGTCTCAGCCCAAAAGTCTCTGCAAGATGCCTCAGCTTTCTGTGTAGTAGGAATGCTCCATAGTCTGCTCACAAATCCAACCAAGTCGATGGCCTTATTGTACAAGAGTGCACAACATCCCCACCGTCTTATAAGTAAAACATCTCCATGTCACATCGGCAAATCTACCTGCATAACACCCTACCTTGGAACTCCTCATTGGATGCCCATTAGTGATACCTCTACAAGTGCTCCTCCATAATGTCCCTGAATAAGACTGCCATGCACTATGTCTCCAACTCAATGTCCATAAATCAAGTTACCCATGTTCTCTAACTAGGTAGACCCATCATAGTAATCGATCATCCTCATCCAACCCTGCAAATCCGGTCTAATGAACTCAGTCACCCAATCATATCATCAACATATGAGTCTCTTCCACCATATCTCCTCCACTAAAGGTTCCACCAAGACTTTCTCTTAGTCTTGGCCATGAGAAGTCCACCCAAGTATCACCATACTCAAGTGTGTTCCCTCCTCTAATATGTCCATGAGTCATGCTGGGCACTTAGCCAATTGTTAATATGGCTATAGCATGACCCATTCCTCCGCAACGACCATCATGTTCCACGCTTGTCACAGGCCTTTGTACCTCCTACCATGAGGTCACAAACAACCCCAACAAGTCCTACAACAGTCAATGGTCCTTGTTTCTCCATACAAGGTCTCGTCGTAGACATCCATAGTAAGATCTTCCACTGCATGAGCAAATTGATTTTTCTCTTCCCTGCATACGGTTGATCTAGCAAATGCTTGACTGAAACACAAGTATCAATAGTACTTACATCATCATGAGGCTCCTCCATGTGAGTATCCTCATCCACCCATGTCTGCAAACTGCGCGATCTTGGTCCAACTTGATCAATCTCAAGTTCATCCTCCATCGTTTCCATATCTGCAACATCCTCATATTGGCCCTTGAGTTCTTCATGTTCTTCTTTGAGCTTCGTACAACCTTCCCAATCTTCATATTCTCGGCCTTCATCAAAGTCCATTTAGAACTCCATCTATTCATTTGTTCCAATAGCTTGTATCAGAAAGCTTCACCTGTATTGTGGCTAGATTCACCTGTCACAAACTGAGGTTCACCTTCCATCTCTGACATCAACTTCTTTCTTTGTGATCTAGTATAGACCATTAACCATTCACCTTAATCACCTTGATATACCACCTGTCACCTGCAAAACTTGAACTCCCTGCCATGTCTTCGGCCTTCCTGCGGAATCAACTCCTTGATTCAGATCAACAGCTCTCATACCACCTTTCATGATAGTGTAGTGGGATCAGCTCTTCATCATCAACCCGAACATCAGCTCTGATACCACCTGTCACATCCGTACATTGGTGGTACTCTTCCAACCGCGCTATAGCGAGGTGCAGCACCACCGTCCCTTTTCTTTTCACCAATACTCATGGTCATGGACTGCGCCTAACATTCGATACTTAGTTTGTTTATCCTTTACCAAGTACTATGTTTTCCTTTATATATAATGAAACCATTAACATTCACCATAAACAACATTAACGTATAAATGCACAACAGTATAAAGGGAAGGGCAACTCCCTATAATGAGTCTGCCCAAATAATCAATATATAAAAGTTAAATCTTGAGGAAACCCCAAATTAACACTTAGCCAAAATTTACATTCATCGGCAAAGTCGGTTGCACAGCTCGTCGACATGCCCGAATGGTCGCCACACAACTCTTACGCAACTCCTCATTTTCCTCTGCATGTTCACCCAAACACATTTCGTTCAACTCATCCAACTCGTCAGGCACGTCCACTGAATGCCCAACTAGTCCATCGACGGGTCATGTCACCCGTTCAAGGTTTCACCCGGTTCACTGCTTGACCAACTCGGGTCATTCGGGAGAACACCTTGCTGTGCACTCGACTAAATCCCTGACCAACCATTCGAACGGACGCCCTATCGCGCCCTCGAATGACCTCGAATGATCTTGCTCGAACACCCTCGAACGACCCTACACGAACCTCCTGAACTATGCCCTCGCAGGCCATGTTTGGTTCACTCGTCGTACGAGAAAATCCACACATCCTACTCCACTGCAAAATTGTGCCTTAGCTTGCACTTTGACTCCACTTTCTCGTCCAAGCTTGAATGTCCTCCCAACCAACTCGCCATTGCCTATATTTATGCTCGTCCGCTCGTCGTTTCGCTGTTTAGCCGACCTGCATCCACATCACATAACTATCGGCCCATTCACTTGTCCGCCTGTTGGCCCATCCATTGGCTCTCCCAGGACCGCCCACCCGTGTGTTGGATCACGTGTCGGCTTGCCCACTCGTCGAGTCGCCTAGGACCACCCACATGGTATAAACATACCTCCGCCAAAACACATCGCATTTTTCACTGTTCACTTCACATGTCTCCCACTGCATCGCAAATCATTGACTCTCCCACGCACCCAAACACCCTGCAGCATGGGCCTTACAATTGTTGTCCCTGAGACATCATGAGATTCTCTTGATTGAGAACTCATTGTAATTCACGTCATGAGATTCTCTTGATTGAGAACTCATTGTAATTCACGTCATGAGATTCTCTTAATTGAGAAGAAATTGTAATTCCTCTACTACCCGGCATGTCATTTCTACATTCCAATTGCATATTTATTAATAATATATGATTCTACTTTAAGTGATTTTATAGTTATTAATATTTTATCGTTAAGCTTTAATTTATTTTCATTTTATTAGCTAGTGATATTTAGCTAATGATAATGACTGGACTATGTTGCGAATATTGTGATAACCATTCTTAACAAAATATAATTTTATAATAAATCCAAATAAATTTATTCTGGGATGTGTTATATCACTCCTTTTCTCCTTGGTATAAATATCATTTATCTGAAAGTAAATCCAGATAAATCAGCTTAGGTTGATTTTTGAATTAAAAAGTCATTTATCTATTTAAATTTGGACAAACTATGTTTATGTTAATCGTAAATTTCCTAATAGGTAAATAATGATATTACTTGGTAGATTGATTATGTTAATAAAAAATTTGCTAATATGTAAATAAAGATATTATTTGGTCGATTATTATTATTTAAATTCAAAAACCTATTTTATTATTGTAAAATTAAAATTATTATTGTAAAAATTAAAATTATTTTATGTTAATTGTAAATTTCCTAACATGTAAATCAAGATATCATTAGGTCGTTATTATTATTTTATTCAAGAAAAAACTATTTATTAATTATAAAATAAAATATATTATTTTTTTTTTATTTTTTCTAAAATTTTAAATAATGAATCATTTTTTTATTTTAAATCATATTTTTTGATATTTAATTTAATAAATAAATATATAAATTATTAAATAAAAAAATAATATAAACTTAAAGGTTGAAGAAAGTATTTTTATGTTATAATCAAATTCAAGCTTCTCTGATCCATATCTAATTTGGAAACAATTTTGGAAGAAAACACATTGGTATATTTAGGGTAACGTGTTTCGAACCAACTTGTGTACCGGTGTGGTTCATCATCAGGACAACATGAAAAATCAGAGCTAACCCTAAGATAAATAGGGAGTCAAGACCTTATATTAATTGTAAATTTTTCAATATGTAAATAGAGATGTTATTTGGTAAATTATTATTATTATTTTTATTATTTAAATTCAGAAAATTATTTTATTATCATAAAATTAAATTTTAAATATGAATCATTTTGGATTTCTAAATCAATGTTTATCTAGCATTCAATTAATAAATAAAAATAAAAATGAGACAAATTATTAAATCAAAATTATATAAGCCTAAGGGTTAGCTCAATATATCCTATAAGCATCTAGCTAATGAGAAGTCACTAAGTCAATTTCCCTTACACTTTTTGGGTTAGACTAGTAAAACAAAAAATCATACATATATAATCATAATCCTTACTTTATGAGTGTCATTGTGAACATGGTGTAAATCAACTACTCTACTTCACTCAAATTTTCTAAAATATTCTAAAATATTCCCATATAAATTAAATACAAAAGATGTGATTTTGGTTGCCCGATTAAAACGTTAACTATGCCAACAATTGATACAAATCTCTGACAAAAAAAATATGTGATTCTTGTTAACCAATTAAAACATTAACTATGCCACCAACTGGTTGAAATCTCTCACCAATGAATTTCCCATGATGGAATCCGACAGAAAAAAATTGATCTGAAATCTTGATTTGTGTCATTTAAACTGGTTTTTGGACATATATTCCATACCTGAAAAACCCTTAACACACTTGGTTTGTGCAAAAGTTACACATGAGACTTGTGATTTCAATAAATTCCTACCATATTTTAAAGAAATTAGACAAAAAGAAACCACTTTTCAAAAAATTCACACTAAAAACAACTAGATTTTCCAATAGAATAAAGAAAAAAAATGTCATGATCCCATTTACAAAGCAATGAAATACCATAATTACGCCGTAAGGCGTTACTCTATGAAATGAGCTCTCCTATGTGCTACGTTGTACTGTTTTGCGCCATTGATTTCATATGTTAGACGAATGAGAAAATTGACACCATTCGATGATGATACGAAGTTGTAAGTTTGTTATCCTAACTACCCATAGCGACGTGTATCCTGATTCCCCTTTCTCGGTAATGGCTTTTCCTTCTTCTCCTACAGTGGATTATTTCTTGGTGATGTCATCGTTTATGTAGTGCTGCAACTCAAGGGGTGACCGGGGGTGCGTTGTTAGTTTGGCATTGTACAAATGAATATTTATCGAAGACGGTAAATTGTGGTGGACAACTCACTGGGTTCCTCAGCTACCTGAATCGCTGGTTTTGAACTGCCTAGTTTCATTGGTTCGATTCTCGCGTGATTGGAGCTCAAATCTTCCATTCTAGTTCCATTCCAAGCATTCCTAAGGTCACATTACAGTTCACCCAGGTCATGTAGCATTTCCATTCCCACAAAATCAGAGCTCTCAAATCATATCTCCCATGTCGAATCCCGCATCGTATGTTCTATTCTCACCAACTCAGAGCTCTCATACCAGATTGTAGTTATCTTGCTTGCAAAGTGGAATCCTGTCCTTGTCAAAGATATTATTTAAGTTTTTCTGTAACGAATCTCATAAAATGGCAATCAAACATAAGACTTCAAAAACATGAACTTCAATAAGTAAGACTCGCTCGATTGTCTGCAACAATGAAGAATCACGCTTTCCCAATTTTCTACAATGAGGAGAATCACGCTTTCTTGATTTTCTACAACAAGTAAGACTGGCACTTTCTTGATTTTTCCGCAACATTAGACTCACACTTTCTTGATTTCCATATTTGATTCCCTTCTCTAATGCTTTTATTTTTTCTCTGAATTGAATGTGTTTATTTACAGACTGTCCTCACTGGGGCAGATTAAGAACAGTGGGCCTAGGATTTGCGAATGGTCATGAAATAAATGTGTTTATTTACAGACTGTCCTCACTGGGGCAGATTAAGAACAGTGGGCCTAGGATTTGTGAATGGTCATGAAATAAATATGGTAGACTATCCAATGTTTTGTATTTCTCTCCATCTTCCATTTCTGCAAGGTGGATTCCGTTTGCCATTTTTTATCCAAATATGCCATGGGTGACTAGGGTGGATAAAGTGGATAATATGTGGAGATTCGAGCAGTCGTTCAAGTTGCCGTGCATAGTTTTTCTGCGTACTTGTATACATCCACTGAAACAAAGTTGATGAAATGTAATGCTGGAAACTATTGGGTTATTCAAAGCCTTCTTCCAACAAAAATTCACAACACTGTGTACTACAGAGTTGCGCAGCCATATTTTTGTGAGTAAACCCTATACCTATTCTTGTAGTCAATTTTGTTATCTGTTGAATCCTTCCACCAATGAGTTGATTGAATTCGAGGTACACGAAAAATTTGTTGGTGCAACTATACCTGCTGCAACAATGGAAATCTGAATAACACGTCGTGTTGAAAAGGTTTTAGGCTCCTGTTTTGGATAGTTGTATTTGTCTTATGGTTCAATTCTTTTTTACTCAATTCATATTTGAAAAATGTCTTTCCCTATTTGATTATATTTGAAAAACTGGTACTTATCTTTTTTTTCTTCCTATTTTTATATCATTAGATAAATTTTCTAACTTTTTATTTATTTGAGACAAGTCCAGTTTCAAAAACTAGTTGAGTTTCCTAATTAAAATATTTGTGTTAAAATACATTTTTTCTTTTTATTTATTTGAGACAACTCCAGTTTCAAAAACTAGTTGAGTTTCCTAATTAAAATATTTGTGTTAAAATACATTTTTTATTAAGAAATCAAGGATTCAATTCTCATAAATACTTAATGAATTTTCTAAATACAAACATTTCAGCGTGATCTCCTCTGAGTTGGAAAGTTCCTGCTGGGAGAAGAGATGGAAGAACTTCACGTGCGCCAGAAACTCTGACGAATTTACCTCCCCTGTTTTTCAACGTAGAATAGAATAC
>APFE031187939.1:0-11522 GCA_000404065.3 Pinus taeda
TTCAAGGCCTATGCAATATGATCTTATGTGGTTACATTTCTCAATCACACGTGTAAGAGTAATTCATTTACTAATGCAGCCTTTGACATAGTAGTATCTTTTTGTTTGTGAAAAAATAAAAAGAAATTTGAAAATAATTTACTATTGTCAATTGAATTGCTTTTTTTTTATGCTTTTCATTATAGAAGTGCAACCTAGATGTGTGCCCTTCTAAATGAAATTAAGACCTGCCCTTCAAATTTGATCACTGCTCCTGCTCCATGTATTTTGTATTCTCCATTGGCTTTTCAAGCCAAGCACTGCTATAATTTAGTCTTTCTATCTCTTAGAAAATGGTTTTTTTTGTTTTTGTTACGATGACTGGCCACAACATGAACTGTATACCTATGTTTTATTGAGGTTTGTTGACAATTTTGGAAGGTATTTTTGTTTATCTTAGGCACAAATCAGGGAAACCTGAGGTAATCTAGAGATACTTAATTTATGCTACTAGTTTGGTTTCCCTTTGGGCAGATTAGTAGCACAAAACGTTTTTTCTTTAATGCCTCAGTTAATGGAAAGTTGAGTCTTATATATAGTATACAATATATATATATTATTATATAATGTTTGAAATATTCTATCAATAATTACAATGAATCTTTTATTTAATATTTTAAAAATGTCAACATATTAATTTTATATTAAAATTAAATGAATTAGTTTTTAATAGAAAATAATTGATTTTTTTACTTCCAAATATTTTTCTTTTTGAGCATGAAATATTTAATATTAATTACAAAATACTTTTCTTCCTACCTATATATATATATATTAATTGACCTTTGACTTAAGTTAGTTAGTGGTAGATGTGTGCATAGTCGATTTAAGTTGTTGTAATTTTTTAAACCTTTTTTTAAAATGTAAGAAATTTACATCTTGTTCACACTTAAAAAGGAAAGTATAAGGGATTTTTTTTTTTTTACTTATTAAATCTTAAGTTAATATAAATTATGTTATTCACATGGACAACTAAAATGATTTTTTTTTCCTTTTATTTTATTTATTTTTATTATTATTAATTATTATTGTATTATTATTATTATTATTATTTATTTATTTATTTTTTTCCAGGACGAAAAAGCATGATTGTATTTATATAAGATATATAAAAAAGCATATATGTACATTCACTTGACAATTGAAAATGTCTCATATAGATCTGGAGCAGCATAGACATGGAGCATATTCCATGAAAACCGACAAAACCTGGGCTGTCAACCTGCAACAAGATTTTCAAAGATCATAGGGGAAACATAGGAGGAGAATCCTGCGGAAATAAAACAAGGAACAACATCATATGAAAACAAAACATACAGAGAGAAATAGAAGGAAAAAAGAAATTCCGGGAAAACCTGAGGATCTGCAAAGGAAAGCTAGAAATCGGGAGGAGAGAAATCTTGAATGGAAAAAATTTTCCTTTCAGAAGAAACTTGCATATACCAAAAACTTGGAACTGATTGAAGACCCTTCTTTAAGAAAACGTCTGCCTGCTGATTTTGGGCCGTGATGACATGATGAATTGAGCCGCCCTCCATTCTATCTCATAAAAACCTGATCCTGCCTAACCATCCTACAAGGTGAGGCCTGGAAATGTTATTTTTCCTAGAGACATAATCCACCATAATTGAGAGTGAAAGTGAAATATTTTTAAAGTATATTCATTTTTGTTTTTTATTATAACTGGCATTATTTTTTTATTTAGAAACTATTTTGCTTTTTGTTTAAAAGAAATGTGTCAACTCCACATTGAACATGTACCAAATCACATATCACTTATTGCCTAATGTACCGAATCACACATCACTCATTATTTTTTAATTTAGAAAATATTTTGCTTTTTGTTTAAAAGAAATATGTGCCAACTCCATATTGAGCATGTGCCGAATCACACATCACCCACATACAGAATGTAGAATGTGCCTCTAGAGCAATCAATTTAAATTTCTTCTTCTTCTTTTTCTTCCAGTTACCGATAATTCTAAAATATAAACAAAAAAATATTTCATACTTGAAATGTATATACAATTGTTTTTCTTTTATAAATTGGTGAAAGCATGAAGATGGGTTACACTTTTGTGCTAAATGTGGCCATGAAATTTCAAGTTTTTCCTTTTTATGGAATTTCGCCCCTCAAAATTCATATAGAATTATGAATCTTGATTCAGAGTTAAAAGATAATAGGTGGAGAATTATGTTTTTGTCCTAATGATATTTTTTGCAAAAAACATTAGTGTCATATAATCTCTCAGTTTTCCATTAAATGCAATATATGTCCTTCCAAATTTTTGCAAAACTTAAAAAATATGTCTATGTTCACTTAGCATATCTGGTCAAAAAAATGAAATATATAATATAGAATATATATATATATATATATAATAATATATAATATATATATAATATATATATATATTATTCATGACTACACAAGAAAACAAGTTTATTTTTTTTATGCAAAATTATATATTTTTTTTCATTTTTTGAAGTTGGTGAAGTAATATTTCAATTGCATTGCATTTTGGAGACACATGTGTTCACGTAAAAAATTCAACTCTTTAAATAAATTCAAAAACCAAGAGTACCCTTTTGTAAACAAAGATAGTGGTATTTTTTGAAATTTTTTCATTGTGTATATTTTATGTTATTGATTTTTTATTTAGCCCCTTTGAAACTGTAAAAAAAAATTCAAGCATTATGTTTAACAAAAATTAGATGAAAAATATCGTATGAATTCGAAAGTGTCAAATTCATACGTCATTGGATAGAGGATTCTTTCACGAATCTAATGTGTCAAGTCCACCACTTAAGGACAATTTCTGCCCTAAATCAGACATGGTGCAAAATGGGGTTGTAGAGAAATATGCAAAAGAGGTGTTGAAATTGTAATTTTTAGGACTTCAAATTGCTCGACCGTGTTTTAAAGAAATCCTCGATCGAGTGACATACATAGTTAACCAACTTCTTGATCGAGCTCAAAGGTTTGATCGGGCTATTAAAAAACTAACCCAATCGAGCCATTAAAAGACTAACGCGATCGAGCCATTAAAAAACTAACCCCGTCGAGAACTTACCAACTTTTTATTAATGGCTCGATCGAAAGATATAGCTCAATCGAGTCGTTAACTTAGGTAAGAAAACAACTTGATCGAGAATTTGTTTAAATGGTCGATTGAGCTATTTTTAAGCGCCTCAACAACTCATGCTCAATTGAATATCTATTTTTCAACAGAAACACGCTTTGATTTTACCAAAAAAAAAACACTCCATATTAAGCCAAAATATTTTAATAAAAATAAAACACTTATTTCTAAATTATTTAAAATAATCTATTTTACAAAAAAATAAATTCCCCATAATTAAAAATACACTATTTTTATATTTTTATAGGCTTATACAATGTCTATCCATCCATTCACTAGGATTCCAAGTTATTAATGACATCCATCCATTAATTAAAAATACACTATTTTTATATTTTTATAGGCTTATACAATGTCTATCCATCCATTCACTAGGATTCCGGTTCCCTGTCCATCCTGGGTTCCAAGTTAATGCACATCCATCCACTATGGTTTTAGTTTATTTTTTTAATAATCTTTATAAATGATTAAAGGTTAATTCTTACAAGTAATTAAAATTAATTTGTTTTGTTTTTTTTTTTTTTAAATTAATAATATGGGTTTCTCATATAAATCGTACAATTTTCATGTGCATAAAGCTCCTATCCATTTTCTTTAAATGACATTTAAAGATGAATTATATGAGATACTATGTACTCTTAAGATCTATAAGTTTTAATTACCTTTTAGTTTTATAATCTTTACGGATTTTCTAATTAAGAGAATGGGTGCTAAAAGTCTTTGCTTCGCTCCCTTTCGATGACATAATTTATACGATCATTAAAGCACCCACCTTTTCAGTCTTTCTTTTAATGACATTTTTTTAAAGCTCCCATTGCATTTCTTTTATGATATCTATGTGCGATTAAAAATGATTTTTTTTTTAATGAAAGTACGGATTTGTTAATGATCTTAAAAAAAATAATGTTGATTATAATAAAATGAATATATATGTAGTATAAAAATTGGTAAAAAATATTTTATTTTATTCTCAATTATATAAATATTTAAAAATAATAGATGTTCATTGAAATTAATATAATTTTATATTAATTTTAAAAAGAGATGAAATAATTTAAAAATAAAAATTTATTTTTCAGTGAATCATATACATTTAAAAATTTAATAATTTAAATACTATTGAAAATATTTCTATCAATTAATTTATTAGAAGAAGTCAATTTCATATATATGTACATAGGAAATAAATTATAATATATATTTAAATGTTAAAACAATTAATTGAAGTAAAAAATTCCCAATTATTTTAAAATAATAAAATTTACATGTAGTTCATTTAATCTTAAAAATAAAAGTGAATAAAAAAATATAACTATATTAAAAAAATCAACGTGGTTCATAAATTAAATATAAAAATGGGTTTAAAAATAAAAAAAAACAATTAATATGTGACATTAAAAAATATAACTTATTATAAAAAATTCAATGTGCTTCATAGATTATAAATGATATATATATATGGTTAAAAAATAAAACAATTAATATGTCACCTTAAAAATATAACTAATCATAAAAAAATAACGTGGTTCATAGATTATATATGGTTAAAAAATAAAAAATAAAAACATTTTTCTAACTGAATAGATTATCCCTGTTGCATCCTTGTTACCAGATTTATTCAGCTAGCTATGAGGGCCAAATCTCACCATGTTACCACTTGACCACATCTTGGAGCACATGTAAGTTTAAGTTGTGGTCATGGAGATTTCCAAAGCATGGAATATATTGATGATAGCTGTTTTTTACACTAATCATAACTCAAAGGTATCATTCTCCCTACCAAGTTAACACTAATGATGCACCATGGTCGATGATATATATTTATAGGTAAGAGGTTTCTCTCTCACATGACAGGGCCACTCAAGTGACAAGACATTGGGTAGCATCCACAAACGGGTGCATGTGACTGCTAATAGAAACACAGGTAACCTCATCCATCAAATAATTGGGTAGCATCCACAAAAGGGTGCATGTGACTACTAATAGAAACACAAGTAACCTCATCCATCAAATAATATTGTAATAGCTCATTTTTTTCTAACCTCTAAAATCTAGCATGTGTACTTACCATGCCTATGTTTGTTTGACCCCATGGTTACTATCATGGTAACAAAATTTCCCTCATTACCTCTACTTTGCTGTGGGGACTTGACCCACGTTAAATTTTATGTTATCTATTTACTTTTAATTACCATTCCAACTTTGATATACAATTTATCAACCTTCATAGAATGCATCTATTGCACACTCTCCAACTAGGTGGGGCATTGTAACATCAAAGAATTGAAGCTATAAAGGAAATGAAATAGTTTTTAATTAATTATTTTTAAGATTTAATGATGTGAGAAGTTTATTATTATTAATATTTAATATGAGTTTTAAACTTTGGAATGAAAATATGATAGCTATTAATAAAGAATTTGAAAAATGAGTTATTAAAATTTAGTAATTGTTTAAGAAGAATAATGTTTTTAAGTTGTTTTTTATAGGGATACTATTTAAAATTAAAAAAATATGATTAAGATAATTGTTAAGCTATAGAGAATTAGATTTAAATTTATTGTTAGAGATTTTTTAAGAATTATATTTTGTTTATTTATTATTATTATTTATTTTTTCAAGGAACAATTTAAAATTAAATAAAAAGTAAATATATAATGTTTAGCTATAAGATTAATGTTAATTTATTTAAACTGATTATTAATGTCGAGTGAGGAGAAATTGTCTTTTTTATTAGAGGAGTTTTATTTTAATAGTAGTGTTTATACTCTTACAAAATACAATAAATATTTTAGAATATAATATGATTTTAAAATTGATAATAAAGTTATCGAACATTATAAAGTAATAATATAATATGTATTATTATGCTTGATTTTAGACTTTTGTGATCCATACTAATTTTGATAAAATCTTTTGGATTAATCACATTATGATTTTCTGGTCGACATTTCGAACCATCTAATGTGGTTTATCCTCAGGACAAAGGTGAAAAATTCAATCAATCAAAATGTTTAAATAGCAAGGATGCATTTGGTTCCAGAGTTAGTCGTTAGGAAATAATTGTTAGGAATTAGCCGCTAAAAAGTAGTTGAATAAATTTATTATTATTTTGTTATGTTTTATTTTAATTTATTAATATTTTTAATTGTTTTGATTTTGTTCCCTATAATTCACCTTCTGATATGTTGTTCCTATTTTGACTGTCTTCCTCCAAACAAAAATCATTATACAATATGAAGGAATCCATACCAGAATGAACTAAATAAATAGGACGGTTATTAGGCCTTTCCTTGCCATCTACCATGTATTTCATCAAGGTTTCTTTGTACAATCTCTTTGCTTGTCCAAAAACAGGAATTGTGGCATGTGACATGTCCATCTGTAAAGTACCTTTCAATTTTTCATACCATGACCTTGATAAAAGCATGCCAAACTTTGGAAGACTATCAACAACAACTATATCCATAACTAGGCCTTTTGCTGAGATTTGAGTGAGAGAGACAACCAAATCCTTGATTAAACCCAAACATTTCACCTTACTTGAATCAAAGGAAAAGAGATTTATATATGCCTTGTTATGTCCAAACCAAGCTTATCCATAATAACCTTTGGCATTAATTTATGTGATGCACCTGAGTCTAACATTTCATTACGTAGAATCAAATCATGCACGTTCAAGCTAACATAAAAAGGTGGGACATCTCCATCTTGAGAATATCCATAAACTTTTGGACCAAATAGAAGTTCAGGATGATCATTATTCAAGTTAACAGTATATGAAATATTTCCTATCCCTAGTGCTTTGAAAATTTGACTCTTGTATGTCTCATTCTTGATCTGTTCATTAAATGGAATATATATTTTGATTTTAGATATTTCATTTTCTAAACTGAAAGAAGATTGCCCTTTCTCTACCTTTTTTATGGTTGTCTTTCTTCTGAGGAATCTCTTTTGGAGGATCAACTTTCTTCTAACTAGAAGTAGGTGCATCAACTTGTCCTTTCTTTTGAGAATTTACTGGAACCTTTCTGTTCTCAAGTTATGTTGTCTTTGTACCTCCGTGATTGCAATTTGGTACCGCTTTTTGTAATATTCTGATTCCATATGCACGATATCTTCGTGTGACTAAAAAAACAAGTCTTGTTCTTCTTTTGACAAAAATAAAATGTCCACTTCTTCACCAAAATAATGAATCTGATCTTGATCTTCTGTTGTGTCTTCATCTTCAGCAAAACTCTCTTGGAAATGAGGTCTGATTTCATGTTGATCTCCTTGCTTTCTCTGTTCTCTTTTCTTTATTTGAACTTGAGGCCTCCAGAAATTTAGATTTCTTACTCGAGGAGGGCCTGTTGTTCTCTACCAATACCTTTGTTCTCTAAAGTCATTCTTTCCACCAACTTCTCCACTGTTTTCACCATGACATCCAACTTGCTATATGATGAAGATCAATCCTCCTCTTTAACTCCTCTTTTTTCAACTTTCATTTTGGCCTTTTTGTTCAACAGGTTCGCTTCCATTCCAACAACATTTTTTTGCATATCTTCCAAAGTGGTTGGATTCCTTTCTCTGAGATGATAGGAAAGATCGAAATCAAAACCATCTGGGTAATGAAGCAAAGCCAACCTTGGAGGGGGTTTCATTTCAGTAGGTATTGAATTATACACTTTATTAAGTATTGCTGAAAAATACTACACTGTTTCTCCTGGAGCTCTCTTAAAGTTATCATACTCAACTAAAATCTGCAGAGGGTTCTTCTTGAATTCCCTTCTGGCAAGGAAACTTTGTGCAAGCTATTCGAAATTGGAAATACTTGCAACTGGAAAAATTCTAAACCATTTCTTAACCTTTGTCGAAAAACTCTAAGCAAAAGGCATCAATTTAGTATCCTCGTGGCCTACCTCTTCTAGGTTTATGAAATCATTTAACTTGTCGAGTTGTTGTTGTGCTTTAATAGCTCATGTACCATTAAACTGGGGAAATCTCAGACCATAGTTTTGTGGAAAATCATGTAATGGACCTTGTAGATTCAATGGAGCATAATAGGCAACCATTAATGTATGAGATGGACTTGTACTAACTTTTGGGATCTCAAATGAGGATGAGGAAGGTAAGGAGACTATTGTTTGAACAATTTATGAGGAAAGAAGGGTAAGAACAATGGAAATAGTAGGAGCAGAACTCAATGGAATATTCAGTGGAACATAAAATGTTGGGATAGAAATAGTTGGGAGAAAATGTTGAAATTTAGAGGGCTTAGAAGAAACTTCTTGTAGCTGATAGACAAGATGTTTTAGCTTATGAAACTATGTACAAATTGTTAGAGTCGGTCTTGTCATTCCTCCATCAGAGATCAAAACTCTTTCTGCATTTCATTTTTAGGAGTCCCGCTCCATTCACTCAGCTACATTCCGCTAGGGGCATGCCATAATCTGACGGAAAAGGTCTTGTCATTCATTTCCCCTAATGTCTGGCACCTGCTGGCTTAGGTCGTTTGTCAATGTTCACTAAAGTCCATGACAGTCAATGTTCGATCTTTTAATGGACAAGAGCCATTTTCAGTCATTAGGTCTAGGGATCAGATCAATTTGGTCTTCAACCATGTCCAATAAAGCCATGCAGGCCAGAGGGAGGCCCTTACAAAGTTGTGATTCAAAGGTTTTCATCATCATGTTGACAGATTACGACTTTTCTTCAAAACTCTGTTTTGAAGAAAAGTCAAACAATGTGCCATCTGTGATAATTTTCAAAAAAGTCTCCTGTTGATCTCTTCAAGCGCAGTCGTGGTTTCCTTGGCCAAATGCCATGTCATACAACCCCTGCAAAAAAGTGCCGAAAATTTCATCATTCTAGCTAAAAATTCAAAGGGAAAAGTGAAATTCAGTGTTGCTTTAAATCAAGGAAAAAGTGCCAAAACAAGACATTAGCAAAGTGGGTTTTGAAGAAGAAAAAATTAAACCCATGACTCCAAATGCCTTTATATACAAGTTTCCACAAGTAACAAAATCATTGTGCACACCAAGGCTATAGAGAAACATAGCAAAGTGATTGAGAGTGCAAAGCACGCGTTTTAGGTGAGTTTGGAGTCGTTTTCCAGAGCGCGACGCACACACAGAGGGGCGTGGCGCACATAGAGAGTGTGACGCACAGAGCACGACCCCGCAATGGTGGAAATACATGGGTATGGTGCATACATAGAGTGCAGAGCACTGGGTTTGTTGTGTGGCGCACACCCACAAAGGCCCGAAATTGTTCCAAGTTTGCCACAAATCGTTTGGAATTCCTTCCAATTGCCAGGTAGGGTCTATATCTTGGCTTGCTCATCAAATTTTGTGGATAGGATGACGTTTATGGCCATTTATAATTGCAATAAATAATGCATAAACCCTACCACTTGAAAACATCAAAGCCTTTGCTCTAGGGTTGCAAACTTGTGGTGTTGATGCCAAGGCTCCTCCTCCCTTTCATTTTTCCCCTTCTTTCCATTTTTCCCTTTCCCCCTATCCCATTTTTCCCTATTTTCCCTACCCTAAAACATTACTAAACCCCTATTCCCTATCCCTCCACTCATTGGTCCATGTAAACCCCAAAACCCTACCCTATAAAATCCCCAAACCCTCCTACATGTCCCTAAACAAAATTTCTTCTCATAACCCCTAATCCCATCATATTATTCCCTTCCTAACATTCCCTCTTTGTGTTGTTCCCCTTGGTGGCAGAGATCATAACAACACTTAGTTTCACTACCATCATCAAAGGGCAGTCCAAGCATAGTACACATACAACAGTCATGGCATCTGAGCATTCATCAGAGTATGAGATGGAAACACAAAGTGATTCATCCTCGGAAGAACAGGTTCCTAGGAGACATCACAAAAGTGGCAAACATGTTAGGGATGAGCGAACCACCCTCACAGAACTGCAGGCCTGCCCTCTTGCTATGTCATGTTTCCAACATCTATCATGTTTTGAGTTTTGTGAAAGGGTGGCTAATGTTCGAGTTCATCATGAGTTGGCCCATCTTTTTGTGCTTCACCTACATGGAGATCACTCTACCTTGGCCAGGGTCACCTTCACACTGACACCCAAAACTGTCTCATTAGCAACCGACATACCGAATGTTGGAGAACAGTGGCACAAGAAACAGAAGGTGGATCGACAACATTATGAGCCTTACATTAAGGCCAGTTTCTTGAGGCAGCTGCAAAGAGTCTTTCCATTCTGGTATTTGAAAGATGAATATGCTCCACTCATGAAGTTGATCATGAAATATTTCAGTTGTGAGGGGAGGTTCTCTCATTTATATGCCTATCACATCAGGTTGCTCATGCACTTTACCAGGGTACGGATGATGAACATCCCATATTTCATTTGCAGGAACATAGAGAGAATGAACACCTTCATGCAGCACAAGATCCCTCAGCAACAACTTAACAATGTTTATCATTTTGCTCTTATTAAGATTTTGGTGGATCATCAGCTGGGATTACAGGGCATTACTTGGGATGAATTCATCTCCCATGACCTCTTTAGCACTTCACAGGTATTATCAGAGGTTGAACATGAGATAGGCGGTACTTCTCATCAGTATGAGCGCCATGAGACCACTACTATGCCAGTATTCATCACCTATCAGAAAGGTAGTAGACATTTGTTTGCAGCAGCAAAGAGAGTGTTATCTCCAGCTAGGGTGGAAGGGGCCTCGCTTCCGACATCGGCAATATAGGTACAGGACAAGGGCAAGAAGCCCATGCATGACAAGGGGCCATCAGGTGAATAAGAGGCCGAATTCATCCTCATTCAGGATGATGATACAGATGTGGATAGTGCCAAACTTAGGAGGACCATCCAGGAGCAGAAAACGAAGATCCAAGACTTGTCACTCAATTTGGAGAGGGCCAAATGGATTATTAGGTATTTGGAGCAAAGGAATAAACAGCTCGAGGACCAGCATGAGATCATGGAGCTGCAAAACTCCATTGGAGAAAGAGATTAACAATGACCGAGAGTCTTGGCTCGAGCGCATCAACATCCACCTTGAGAGATTACTAGAGAAGGCCGACAAGGACAAAACCATATTGAGGTGGATGGTCTATCACTACAGGGCACGGAACATGAGTTCAAAGGCTCGGATAAGGAGTTTGAAGACGAAATTGAGCAAAGCAACAAAGAGACAAAAGAGGCAAAAAGAGAAAGATCGGATTCAAATCTTGGTTGAAGCATATATGGCCTAGCATAGCACTTCATAGAGGATGTCCAGCCCAAATTTCAAAGAATTTGGGACAATTTTTGTCACATGACAAATTTTTGGGCACAAAACAGGGTTTTTCTCCCTATGCG
>APFE031187945.1:0-10223 GCA_000404065.3 Pinus taeda
ACTTCTAGGATTTGAGAGTAGCAAAATTTAAGGAGCTCGTGTTGTTTTCCCATTCAATGACTAATTTGGAGTCTCCAAAAAGAGAGAGGGGCCTGAGATCAAGCCAAAATGCACAGTGAAGAACTGCTCAAAGTGTAAGAAGTTTGGCCCAAGTATTGGTGCCCAAGGCACAATACCAATAGAATCTATAAAAGTGCTCAAGGTTGATGTGGATGGCCATGCCACATCCACAGGGGTCAAAAGAAGAAGCACCATTGAAAAACCACACATGGTAGGAAGACCAAAGGTATCTAGGAGGAGGAGGACAAATTTGATTGGATGTCAAAGGAACCACAAATTCAGAATAGTAGGAGAGGATGCCACAACATGTTCTCCAAATATTTGGTAAACATGTTAAAAAATGAAAGCATTTTGATACTTCCAGATAACACAAATGATAAAGAAAGTGAAAGTACGATGAGGTTTGTGGTCTAGTGTCCATTAGACAAGGCAAGAGATGATATCAGGGGCCTCCCAAGCAACAGGATAATTTATCATATGGAGCACCCCATTCCACACTGAAGACATAAAGGGGCAGAGAAAAAAGAGGTGAAAAGAGTTTTCTCCAGAGGAAACGCAATGACTACAAAATCCAAGGCCCTGAAAACCCTTTTTGCAGAAGGTTTCCCAGGTGAGGATGCGATTATGAGCAACAAGTCATCAAAAACATTTGAGTTTCAAGGGGAAATCCCATTTCCAAGCCCGAACCATCCAAGAGTGAACCCTTATCTATCTAGGGGGCAGAGAGATAAGATTGTACGCTTCCTTTACATTTACTCTCCCCTGCATTGATCGATACCATAACAACCTATCATCTTTGGGAGATAAGACTATCTCTCCCTTGCATTGATCGATACCATAACAACCTGTCATCTTCGGGAGATAAGACTATCTAAGAAATTTTAAGATTGGTAACATAAAAGTTCCATTTCATAATTATTGTCTCAGGAATCTCAAGTTGAAGCCTATCTTTCCAGTGCGTATGAAATGAAGAGGAGAGGGCAGTGTTTGCTAAATATCTGGACAAAAATAATCCCATGTTATTTAAGAAGGTGATTAGATTACGAGATAGTAGGTGAGAGCCATTCATACCTGCAAATAAATCTAGGCTAATTATTAGAGTGGAGACGGAGCCAACTGCCCATTTGAGATTTCCAAAAAATCAATGATTTTTCGAAAGAAGGTTGCATCAAGAGTAGGAGACATGGGAAGGCTTTGGTGCCCCATCACGTAGCTACAAAATGAAACCCTAATTCTGTAAGTATTTTGCATATATAACTTGTTGCCAGAGGCCTTCACTGGTGACTGCTCTCCATAATTTTTTTAGTGAAAGAGCCAAGTTGAATGAAGAGATATATTTTGTCCCCCATCCACCTAGGGAAATGGGAAGGTTAATCAAATCCAAACTTGCAAGGCGAATTTTCTGCTCTCTTTGTGTGTTTTCCCACACAAACTGAGATGTGATCGAATTTAATTTATTGATCACACCTTTTGGGAGCTTAAAGATATGCATCCAATATATGGGGATGCTATGGATGGCTGATTTAATTAGAAAAATTTGACCCCCAAGAGAAATTTAGGTGTGTGCCCAATGATTAAGCCTCTTCTTGATTTTCTTAGTGAGCCAATCCCAGTCCTGGATTTTGTAACCATTTATTTTCAAAGTGAAGCCCAGGTATCAGAAGCCAGCATCCATGTGAACAATTTTAACCCCAAAAGTTTTTGCAATGTGAAGAGTCGATGCAGCGTCTGGATCGTCTGAAATGAGAATTTACTTGGATTTATTCATATATAGGCTGGAATCAAGACCAAATTCATGTAGGAGAACATCAAATGCGGTCCATTCTTTGGGGTCTAATTTACCAATTGCCATCAGATTGTCCACAAAAATCAGGTGAGAGAGGATGATTGATGACACTATTTTACAACATCATATGATGCCCTATGATCAAGCATCTTTGATTTTCCTGTTGAGTCCATCTATGTTGATAAGAAATAAAAGTGGGCACATTATTCAAACCTGTCTAAGTCCTCTGGAAGCTGAAAAAAATCTGTAGGAAGGCGGTTGATCAAGATGGAAAAGGATGCAAATTTTATACATGCTTTGATCTTGTTATGAGAAAATTCTTCGGTGCAAATCACATTATGATATATTTTTCGACGCGTTTCAATCCAACAAGTGTGGTTCATCATTGAGACAAGTTGGTTCATCATTGTTTTTCCTATACCAATCTTCTTTAGAATCATCCATAGAAGTTCGCAATCAACATAGTCAAAAGATTTTGTTAAGTCAATCTTCATGAGACAAGCATCCATTTGGTTTTGTTTTACAAAATGTATGCCTTCTTGGGAAATTGCAACCGCATTGTGAATTTTCATGTGCTTAAGAAAACCAAATTGCTCCACAGAAATATATTTGGATAAGAAGGGTTTAAGTCTATTTGCAATTGCTTTTTATATCAATTTGTAAATAGCATTGCATAAATAAATTAGGCGATAGTCAGAAAATGATACTGGATTTGTAATATTTGGAATAAGGAAGATGAAGGTAGCACTCGTAGCACCATATACCTAGCCAAGTCCCCTGGATTCTTCAACCATATCAATTAGCTATTAGATCATTATATCCTAAAAATGCAGGAAAAGTTCCCTGGTCCATCCGTCAGGGCCCAAACTTTTACCTTTCGCTAGATATTTTAGAACTTGAAGAATGTCTTCCTGAGTTATAGGGCAATCCATTTGGTTAATTTCCTCTAAATGCGGCCAAGTGGGGAATAGGTCACACACTTCAATTTGTTTACAAGATGGAACCTAAGCTTGAGAACAATATAGATTGTTGAAATAACTTCTATCCTCCTCTTCAATATTCAATTGATTGGTCAAGATTTCACCTGATTTTGATTTTATACTCCAAATTGTGTTTTTTGTTGTCTCGAGGAAATTTGGTTATGAAAAAATCGGTTGATCTTATCTCTAGCTTCAACCCATAAGATTTTTCTCTTTTGTTGTAATTCTTCGGCCCGACAAAGAATAACTTTTGACCTTCAGATTTCCAACTGAATCACCTTTTTTTCAATGTCATAGAAGTATGTAGGAGAGATGGGGTCCTCTAAAAAAAATTCTTGTTGATTTATAGTAAGTTCTTGGATGTTCGCCCGATTCTTTTTCTTAGCTCACAAATTGACCTTATTTTTAAGCATACACAACTTGTGGTTGATTGCGTCCATATTCTAGTGAGCCAAGTCTTGATTGAGGGACTGCCAGGTCAAATGGACTAGAATAAGGAAATATGGATCCTGCAACCAAAAATGATTAAATTTAAATGGAGGTACCTTATGACTAAGTATACTATACCAATTTAGTAGGATGGGTAAGTGATCATAGATTTTGATTGGAAGGATACAGAAGTGCAGATCTTTTAATGCATTTTCTAATGAATCTTGTACATAAAATAGATCAAGGAGTTTGGCTAAGCCCTACGCATCCTGCATTCCATTCCTCCAAATAGGGACCAATGGGATAGGCATGATACCTCAAAGGCACTTCTGCATTAAGAGGTCTTTGAAATAGCCTCCCAAAGAGTCTGAATGACAGAGAGAACCCCATATCTCTATAGAGTCAATTAAAAATTTAAGGTCCCTTGCAAGTATGTGAGAGTCAAGGTCCAATACACCACTATTATCAACACAGTTCGAAAATCCCTTCTTGTTTATGTATGGGGCATATACATTAAAAATTCGTAACCAATTCTTAGTGTCTCTTTGACCATCTAAGATAATAATTCCCATCGTGGTGCTATATGCTTTGAAATGCTATATTTTCAGGTTCCACATAAGAGCCAATCCCCAAAGAGGCCTTTATCACTAATGACACATACAAACCATTTTGGACATATATGAAGCAAGTGCCCCCAAGCCTTATCCCGACTTTCCATAGTTTCTTGTAATATAACTATCCTATAATTATAGATTTCAATTATACTTTTCAAGGATCTTTTTGTTAGGTTGATCCTAAACCTCCAACATTTAATGACAAGATTTACATTATGGGATATCAAATTCAGTTGGCTCTGCTCTAAGGACCCGAGTTTGTGGGAAACTTACATCATGGTGACCCACCCTAAATGAAAAGGGTTCAACTTTGGGAGGTGGAATATCTTTCGATGCATGCAAATGGTCCATCAAGTTTGATGGAAGTAGGGTACATTACGAGATCTTTTTGTATTGTATCCTTTTCTTTCTTCTAGTGGTTACATTCTTGTGGGAGCCCAGGGGAGATAAATTTTCATGGTCGTCAAAGAAATAATTTTTGATATTCAGGGATTCCATAGTGTTTTTTTTATTCTTTGGCCAAGGTTTCTAGCTCCAACTCTTCAGAAAAAGGAGAGAAAGTCCTATAATATGGGGCCCCAAATTCGATTAGGAAGGATAAGTATGCATCAGAAGAGGGTGGTTGATCAGTGAAATGTAAAGTGGAATATGGGGCAGGGGGCAACAATGAATGATTTAAGAGGGTTGACAGGGGGTTGAGATTGCAAGAGATGTGGATTTATGATAGGGTTATAGTGGGAAATGTTAGGAGGAAATTGAGTCTTAGTAAGGGATGGGCAGCGTAGAGGAGAGGGATTAGGTAGATTTTTGACCTTTGAAATATTTGATGGATGGAGGGGAGTATTACTTGTAGAATGCAGTTTGGTAGAGTGATTATGAGAAAATACTCTTCGCCCTGCATTAGTTGTGGAGTTTTCTTTTCCATAGAATATGTTAAGCATTTCTTGACATTAAGACATGAGATGTCCAGTACCATGACATCAAAGGCATTGAAAAGGAATAGCCCAATAATCAACTATTTATTTGCATGAAAAGGGCCCCAATGTAAGTCGATTTTTATAGGGAGGCCCCCTATCATCAACCTTTCTACCAAGACCCAAACAATGTGTTTTACCAGTCCACCTAGACTACTGTTGTCTAAGAATGAGAATTTAGAAATTGAATTGGTGATATCTGTAATGGCTTTCTTGGTCCATAATTC
The DNA here is from genome assembly GCA_000404065.3 of Pinus taeda. Classification (NCBI taxonomy): domain Eukaryota; kingdom Viridiplantae; phylum Streptophyta; class Pinopsida; order Pinales; family Pinaceae; genus Pinus; species Pinus taeda. Next base: position 5,071 of record APFE031187945.1, read on the forward strand.
AAGTGGGAGCCTTGGGAGTTTTACCCAAAAGATGTTTCACCTTGGTAAGTCGATAGCAGCATCGAAAACAAAGTTCCATCATTGTAATGATAAATAGCCATGACCCTGTACCCATGGACAAGCTACAACCAAATCCCGTCCATTGTTGTCAAAAAGTGAAAAGCAAATGAGCCATTTTAAGGGGCACTAATTCACAGACGGTATTTGACAAGAGGGACCCACCAGGTATCAACCCATTTTTTAATTTGTATGCCATTGTAGTGACCAAATACCATTGACTAACCAAGGCTTGGGATTTTAATTTAATGAATTTATCCTAGTATCCATTAACCTCAAGAACTAAACCTTGTGACAGAGTCACAACTTTGATGGCCTTCGGTTTGCATTATAGAAGAATAGGATTCTTAGTTGACTTTCAACAGTCCATGACCTGATCCTAAGAGAGAGATCGAGTGTAATTTTCCTCTACCTGGACAGTAACCTCTATCATAAATGCAACATCTTGAGAGGATTGCGTGTTCATAATGTCATCCATTTGTGTTGGCCAATCAATAAAAGAGTTGAGGGCGAGCTAGACCAAATCAAAATCATTCAAATGCATAGGTAGATAGTCACCCAATGGAGTTGGCTAGGCTGATTCAGAGAGGGGACCCACCTTCCAAAGTGGATATGATGTGGAGGTCCGCTCAAAGACACCTCATCGTATAGTCATGATCCAAAAAACCTATCAAGGTAATGTCCACATGTGAATGGTCAAATAGGAAATAGTTGAGTGGGAGTCCAATCATATTAAAGAAAGTATGTCAAAATAACTTTAACTGCAATTGGTCGATCCAGTAGATTCTAGCCTACGCATCTATTGAGTTTCTTGATTGGATCTTCAATCCGCCGCCTAAAATCCCCCCCAATATGAATTTTGTCAGGTGTCTATGGGTGGTAGGCCAATATTAAGCTCAAACACAATTCAAATGTTGAACCTGCCCAAGTTTGGATGCTACCAATACACCCATCAAAGACAGTTGTGAAGGAATGATAGCCCTAGAAGGACAATCAGATCCCAATGATAAAAGTTTCACTACCATAGGTGGGGAATGTTTAGCATTCCATGCTATCATAGTAAAAAAAGCCCTTACCTTCTGTTCAAAGGCAATATGACTACATATGGGGCAGAATCTTACTAAATCTAAAATTTTCACTCCATAACTGCATTGGTGAGTAAGTACACCAACCACCAGCTACCCAATAAATTTAGTCCCGATGTCTGTTTGACATTGAAATCACACCCTAGGTCATTGTGAAGCAACATCGGTCCAAGGTTCGAAACTTCAGGATGAAAACAGAGTCCCTAATATGAAATTCTTCAAGACTTAATAGCCTTCCATGGGGTTTTCAGCACACCATGAATAGAAATGACACCAATTGAGATTAATCCATATCTAGCAAAAATGACAATTCCAACCAATGTAATCTTTTAAGATTTCTTCCTGATTGTTTGGCACCTCTTCCCCCCAAGTGCAAAAAAAAAAAAAAATCACCTTTTATGTGTTGTGAATCTCATTTGGATTTCCTACATCCAAGCATCTTTTATGATTTGTATAGTTCTATAATTATGATTGTAAGAGTTACAGTTGTGACAATGATAGTGCCAATAATTGATGAAAGAATAATATATGGTAGAGATCATTCTCCATGGGCATGCCTTGAAACTCAAGATCCCCTAGATCAATCCCTTGATCCCCTCTCATTTCAAAGATATTGAGAAAAGAAAAATGAATAAAATTATCAAGAGGGTTAATACCAATCATATACCTCCACTATTATCTAGTAATGAGTATTTCATAGATCTATAACACTTTCTACAGATAAGAAAAAATGCCTGGATAGGTAACGATTCATATTGCATCATTACCCATATGTTGGATTAAACGATTATTTGTAGCTTTCCATCAATAATTTGTTATTGAATGTTAGTTTTGTTGTGCTAATTTAAATTACAGATTTATAAACAAATGCTTTTTCATTCCTTCTTATGCATAGGTTTTCTTAGGTTGTTTGGTGATTGTAAATAGGTAAATTACATCAAGTTTAATGTGGCATTCATGAGAAAATTAGCTTAAAAGACAAGTTTTGAACAACATCAATAAAATGTACAACAAACCATCAATTGAACACTTAACACAGTGTTTTGATGAAGGATTTTGCCCCTCCTCGGCTACATCTCCTTGGTCCAGCTTCCATGGCTTGGGCCTCTGTATTAGTTCAATATGTAAAAAAATGTTGTTTACAAAGCTATACTGCTCATGATACCTGCATGAACGTGTTCAAAATGTTGAAATTAGCTGGGAACACCTTTTCTTGAGCTCAATTTGGTCGAAAAATGCTCCAATTATGGCTCAAATAGTTTTTCCCTAGAAATCCTCCTCCAAATATGGAATAACTCCAGTTAAGGCCACCAATTCTGGGGACAATTCCAAAAATAGTGGAGTCCGCCAAAATTCCGCCAAGTTAAACTATAGTTAACTGGAGGATTAATTAAATTTAAGCGCGATTAACCATAATATTAGTACACTAAGCGTAGTTTTGTGGTTGACTGTTAGCACTAACAGGTTTTGTGGACACATGTATCACATTTAATTTCACATTTTCTATCGGTTTAACTAACTTCTACATTAACCTTAACCATCGAAGTAATGTGGTCACATGGTTTGCTCTAAGCGTCGGGGTCATGGTTTTATGTTGGAACCACTGGAGTATCAATCGTTTGGTGTTAACTATTGGCATGTTTATGTGTCATTAATTGTCACAGTGTTGGAGCCACCGAAGGTTGTAGTAACCATAACTTCTATCATTTGATGTTCACATGGGGAGGGTTGGTCCACGAGCTAGACCCTCCCCTAATTTCCAACCCTCAACATATTACAATTCAAATAGCTATGGTGAACTATGGGTGTAAGCAACATGTGGTAACAGAGATGGTAGAGAGTCTTAGTCGTGGAGGGGAGGTCATGGGGTCAAACCCTGACAACTCCATAAACATTTTGCCACTATGTCAAGCTAGGTCCTTTGGGGAGGGACACATGGTGACCTCAGGGCTTGCCATGTGTCTCCTCCTCATCGGTCAATCTCTAAACAAATCACAGTATGCCACATCACCACCTCTCATCAACCAATAATACTCTAACACTTGGCAAGCTCCAATTGGTCCATTGACCAAAGTTGACCCTGGCTAGTCACTTTCCACATCAGCAGTGCGGATTGCTGACTATGTGATTGGCCATTTTTTTGCAAAATTTCGCATGTTTAGCAAAGTGGACAGAACTCAATAACTTCCTCATACAAACTCGGTTTTAGGTGAAACGAGTTGCGTTAGGATCATTTCGTTGAGACAAATGTAGTCGTTGAGTTTTCAAGCCATTCTGAGAAATTTGATGTTTTAGCTAAATATTGAGCACCTGATCGTTCCTACCCACCAGAACCCTTTTGGACCCCAAAATATACTATCAATTTTTTATCATGTGAGGGTACAACTCCCTCACCTTCTCAATCTACAACCATTTGGCTTTAGAAGGCTTTTGTCCTTTAAGTCCCACAACAAGGTATTCGACATCCCCTCTTTTCGAAGTTCTGGTTCTTCTGTCAAGTATGAGATCCTGCTGAAGTTCATCAAGGTATTATGGTGAGAAATCATCTATTGATGGAAGTTAAACATGCCCTCCTTGACCATCAATCAAAGGAGTCTCAAACAATCTTAAATTATCAACATTAACAATAGAGTGTATTTTCATATAAGGAGGCAAATCAAGCTTAAATGCATTGTTACCAATATTTTCCATAATTTTAAAACGACCGTAATGGATTGTCTTAGGCTTATTGCCTTCCCCTTGAAGTCTCCCTTTGCTAATATATAACCAGACTCCATCTCCAACTTGAAATTTGTGTTCAACCCAGTGTTTGCCATGCCTTGCCTTGTGGCTTCTTTGACTCTTTTCTAGTTGTTCCTACACTGTGTGATGCATCAACTGAATTTGCTCTATGAACTTCCTTGCCTTATTGATGTCACTGTGACCATCAATGGCAAAATCTTTCTCAAATATGAAGTCCAATGGCGATCTTGGCAAGTACCCAAAACATGCCTCAAATGGCGATGTATTTGCGGAAGAATGCTTTGCCCTGTTGTATGCATGTTGCATGTAATGCATCTGTTCATCCCACAACTTGGGATGTTTACTACAATATCCTCTAAGAAGATGAATGACTGTTCTGTTGACCACCTCGGTTTGTCCATCTGTTTGTAGATGAAATGTTGTACTCTTCTTCAACTTTGTGTCCATCATGTCCCATAAATTTGACCAAAATTTCCCAACAAATTGAGAATATCGATCACCTATAATGGAAGTAGGAAGACCAAAATGAAACCAAATGTTTTGGAACAAAAGATGAGCTATTTATTCCACTGTAATTTTCTTTTTACATGGTGTTAGTACACACATTTTGCTGAACCTATCTACAATCATATACAAGTAATCATGACCTTTCCTTGACAGTGGAATACCTCCTACAAAATCCATTGAGATACTCTCCCATGGATGAGAAGGTACCAGAAGTGGAGTGTATAATCCAAGTTTCCTATTTCTAGGATTACTTGTTGCACACAAAGAACATACTCTTATGAAATGAGAAACATTATCAAATATGTGTGGTTAATAACAATACCTTTGGAGATTCGCTACTATCTTGCCTACACCAAAGTTTCCAACAATTAATGAAGTGTGCACTTCCTTTATGATATTCTTTCTTTCTCCCTATGGAATACACAACTTTCCCAAATGATACAACAAACTGTTATGTACATGATAATCCAACTCTTCAATTTGGTTTCCTTGATTCAAGCTTGCATACACATCTCGGAAGTAATTATCATATGCATATTTCTTAATGTAACTTTCATGCAAAACATAATTATTCTTGAGTATAACAAATGAATTTACAATATGCCTTCAAAGCATATCAACTACCTTATTGTAGATTCCCTTTTTTTGCCTAATAGCCAAATGAAACTATTGTAGAAAACCCATCCATCTAAAATGTCATGACTTTTGCAACTTTGACTATGACTGTGAGTACTGCAATGGTTGATGGTTGGTATGGATAAT